>JARQSV010000025.1:67186-88514 GCA_030142285.1 Calameuta idolon | reverse complement strand
GCCCGTGTCCCTCAGTCGTGCATGTGCGCGCCAGCAAGCATGTATGAGTCGGTGGCCGTGGCTATGGCCTTACGGCTACCCCCACCACCTCCGCCATCCACCCGGCTCCTATCTCCCCCTCCTCCTCCTCCTCCTCCTCCTCCTGCTCCTCCCCCCTCTTCTCCTCCCAACTGTCTCTCTCGCCGAATCGCACCGCGTATGTCGGCCGCGGGTGCGAGCGAGTCCGCCAACATGCACGTTCGTCCAGGAGAGAGCGAGACGCCACGCTATAGTGTCCCGCCGAGTGTCTAACCTAGGATAGTGTTTAGTGGCGGCTGCTAGCCTAGGCGAACCGAGAGTTGCCGCTCAGAACGTTCAGTGTTCTTTCGCGCGGCCAAAGACGCAAACGTGCAAATTCTCTACGTTACTCTCTCGCGTAACGCGTATGTATCTATAACCTATGTACGCTTTGTAGTGATTGGTTTATTTTACACGTATATATATGTATATGTATATATATATATATATATGCACGTGCATATATGTACGTATCCAGTAATTTGAAATTTTTTTTATTTTATTTTTTTTTAATTTTGTTTACTTTCTTTTTTTAATTTCAATTTTAAGCCTATACAATATTTTTATGACGTATTTTCTGACGAAGATTTCGGAACGCACGACGATACGTCGTTTTAGCGCGTCACGGATGATCGTGCCTTTGGAGTAAAAGTACGCGACTTGTGAGTGTCATAAATGAAAGTGATAAATTTTCATGGGAATCGCATTGGGATATATATATATATATATATATATGCGTGAATACTGACTGTGTATTTTTTTTAAACGCACTTATCATACATTGTTACCGTGAATATCAATGTGCTCCGTGGGAACGGGAGAAAAATTGATTTTTGAAAATTGACAAATTTTTTTCGTTTTTACCATATTCTCATCTCCGCGACGTTAACGTCACGCATACGAGGATCGCGCGATTGGCTTTTAGTTTGATAGTTTCTATTTGTTTCCTTCTTTTTCAGAAACGTCCCGCGGGTTTTCGTCATTGACCGTGTAACGTTGATCGTGAAGTAAAAAAAAAAAAGAAGCAGCGTGCACGAGGTTTTAATGCGATATCGATTGTAAATTCAGTGAAAGCGACGGGGAATAAAGAGAAAGATGAATGATAACAACAATAGTAATAATAGAGATTTTTTATCCTAAAGCCCAAGAGACACTTGTCATTTCTCTTGGTTTTTTTTTATTTTTTTTCGACAACTTGCCATTCGTACTCGTCGCTTCGCGTTTTCATTGGTCGAGAATCGCGCACGTCTTTATTTCAACGAACGCTAATACAAATATATAAACACGAGGCTCGAGCGGCACGACGTTATTGTGTACGGCGTGACGTAAGCCCTCGGTTGCATCTAAAATCCCGGTATAACCCCCTGCACTCGTACGTGTTGCGAAACCGCGATGCAAAAACATTTTTGGCAAATTTCGCCAATTGTTTGAAGAACCGATCGCTCCTTCGTGGCCGAAGACAACAAACGCGACTGTTTTGTAATCGGCTGAGAACTGTCACTGTGCAAAATGTGCGGCACGAGAGGAGTAGTATAGTGCGACTGCTGTACCAGGGAACGTGAAACTTTTTGGAGACCCGGTACACTGTCATTCCAGTTTTGGGACCACACTTTGGACCCACATGCGACAGCACTGCCTTTCATTAGGTTATAAAAAGAAAGAAGGTAAGACTGCAAATTTTTCGTTCCTTAAAAAAAAAAAAAAAAATATCAAGCTGAAATTAAACTAAATAATTTTGTGTATAAAAAATTTCTTTGGGGGATTCTTCTTTTGACAAATCGCGTAAAGCAAAAATAATAGGTCAGCGTCCTTAAACGTCGTGGAAAATACGAGGCGCGCGCGGTTGTTACTCGTCGACAGGTAAAACGTGAAACTTTGCACTTTTGTAAAAGCCGATAAACTCATTGTATAACTGACGAGCGAGTCACGTTTCTCAAATCAAGGAAACTACTGCAGTAGCTCGACGAGCAACGTGGGTCGGTCGGGTCTTTGGCGGCGGCGAATATCGTGATTTGTGTGTGTGCGCGGGAGGGGGGAGGGCGTGGAAAATTATTAGTGATACGAAACGAAAAAAAAAAAAAACGAGTCAAGCGATTAGGAAAAATATTTGGTTATATCTGTACTCGCGAAATCTGGGTCGTGTCCACTGCTTATGAATGAACCGATGTAATACGCTATTGAGAACTGAAAGGGAGATGGGAGAGGTTAGGCGCGACTGGGTGCGAGATAAGGACAGAGCGCTGAACACACTGTACCATAACCTACAATGATCGCTTGTAGTCGAACGTTTTAAAATTACGTAGGCGAAATATTCACTAGCTTACTATATGCGCGCACTGTAGTTTGGTTAGGTACAGTTTGATTTTCACGTTTCGCCCGGAGTAAACACAAACGTACTATAGACTAATCCGGTGCGCTTGCGTCGAGCCGTAGAATAAGACGCAGCTATACTTATTAAAAGTATTTTAAGTCTAGGCCAAGCTTCGGCCCTCGGATCCTACCTCCTCCTTATGTATGCATGTACATAGTTCCCTACCCGCAGTTGTTCTCTGGCCGTGATTAGTATAGCGCAGTGACTACTGACGTACAGTCATGGTATAATAGTAGTTATGTAGTATAGAGAGCATAAGAGAAGAGAGTGAAGTCAGACCTCTCTTCGCGCTAATATAGTTAAGAGGTTTAGTAGCGACTCTCTCTCTCTCTCACTCGCTCTTACTGCCGGTAGCCAAGCTCGGTTACGTGGCGGCCTTGATGGGCCAGGGCCGAGGGCCAAAACTATCAGTCGCCTACGCTGTAACGTGTAGCTACAGAGATAGCGGTATAGGTCTGATATACGGAGATTGATAGTAAAAAGGCATAAGGGCCCCGCTTAGCCTTGTATTCCCATTCGAAGGTTCCACGTTGTTCAGCGTCCGTTTCAATATGGGTTAAGTTCGTCCGGTATAGATATTTAAGGTTAGGACAGCGAGGACGACCGTAGACTAGGCGTCCCCTTGTACCGTGAGGGGACTTTGTCAGGAGTACTTAGGACCTTTTGCCAACTCGATTAATATTCCGAATGGACTCCTCTAGGGATATATTGGAAATAGTTTGGTATTTCTGGAGGTTAATGGTGACCTGCTATGTCAGCGTCTGAGGTACATAACAAGAAATATATGTGTGTGGGTATGTATACATGTGTTTGCGTGTATAGGTGTATTACGTGAACTTAGGTAATGACGTAGGAGGATGGTTAGGGTAGTCGCCGTGGACACCTGTTACGTCTTGTAACTATAGGTTAGGTTATTTACTTACCCAAAGGAAGAGAAGGAAGGCGAGTGGGAGGTAGGGTTAGGTTGGGGACACATGTAGAGCTGGTAGTCGGTTTGTTGGTCTCTCGGTCGTTCCTCGGGTGGGACTGTCGGGTGAGACGGAGGAGGTGGCGTCGGCGTCGATGTGAACCACGGACCTTGGGATCCCGGACGGTAAAAGTAAATGACCTCAAAATACGTAATGAGCGCTGGATGTGTGACCTATCCTCCGGTCCACCGGGTCTGTGAACCCAAATTGGGACAGAGCCTTGACTTGGGCATTGGCAACGCCTCCTCGAGATCCCTCGGATACGTACCTGACAGATTGATACGGGACCCAAACGGTATTCCGAAATAGCCTCTCTACTGGCAGTCTGGTTATTATTGGGACTCGTTATATTTCTATTTTAGCTCGGGCCCCACACGCCGTACCAGTCCTGTCCTTCGGACGTGTCGTTTGGGCCAGTCTTAGCTATTCGCTATTGGCGACGCTCGAAAAGCCTGTCGGTAAAACAGGGGCGGTTTACGGCGCATGGGAACCCCGCACGTGGATGTGGCAATGCTGAACTGCTCGCCCTTGGGCCCAGTCACTGAAAATCCCGGTCAGGGGCCTTAATGGGGCCTGGAAAGGGCACGCATGGATAATGCAATCTGAATGTTGAAATCTAATTCAGGGCGACAGGACAAGGGCACCGAATGATGTATACTTTGCTGATTTGACGTAATGCTCGTCACGCGACGCCACGACGGTGACCGTCCCGACGCCTCGAACTTAAAGTCTAGAGTACGGCGCGCGTCGCGGTTTTCGTTTGTTTGGCATAATCAGCCAACGCAAATACGCTGCCTAACATCACACTTGCAGCGCAATAGCGGAAGGCTGCGATCGTGGAAGGCCGCTGCACCAATGCTATATGATACGTTCGCGTTAACTCCCTGCTTCTCTATCCCCACCTACGGAGCGGCTCTCGTGAGCCTGTACCCCTCCTCTCTCTCTCTTTCTCTCTCTCTCTTCTCCAACCTACTGTGTCTGCTCATTCGTCTTTGGTATTCCATGCTGCTCACTACGGGGTCTTCTTTATTCTAGAGAATTTTTTTTTAACGACCACATAAAATTTTTATCCATATCATATTTAATCGACGGTTACGGAGGATCCGAAGAGCCGTTACGCTTCTGCCTTATTTATACGGATCGTCTTGACACTTTCATACGGAGTTGAATGTTAACGACGGATTTCGGGGACTCCCTCTTTTTAGTGGTATTAATTTTTTTATCATTATTTCCCTTTTTTTTTACATAGCTCCGGTTAATGGTTTGTACGGAACACGGCCGACGGTCGCGGCACTTTCACCAGCTGTGCAGGATACGGCACTTTGTCGCCATTTAAAATCACCGCCTAGCGGCGAACCCGGAAACTACGTGACTTTAGGAGAGACGGCACGAGATCCTTCCACTAGTCCGCGAGGTTACGATCGTGTGTACGTTATTGGAATATTTTTTTGAATTAGTTTTATTTATGTCTACCCCCCCTCTCCCCCCGTCTACCTCCGGCACTTTTGTACCAGGGCTTTCGGTAGCTACCCCGTGCAACGGGTAACCTAATCACGCCAAGGGACTCCAGAACGTTCTTAATCGAGGGTCGGAAGAAAAGGTAATCTGGATAAAGGATAGAGGAAAAAAAAATGGCGGGATTCCAGGCCACGGATCTTAACGGATGACGGCCCTTGGCTACCAACCAGGAATAATTACCGATTCTCGAAGCCGTCACGCTTCCGTAGACACTGCCACGTTATCCCAGCCAATTAGGAAGCCCGAGGACCCCATTTCGCGAACAGGAACCGGCAACCGTGTCGACGGCGCTTTTCGCCATTGGACAGAAATCTCGGAAACGTCCCAACCCATTTTTCTGATACCGAAAATCTCTTCCATACCCTTGGACGCTCGACTAGACATTATTTTGTCTCCGTTCGCTATTTCTCTCTCTATTTTTCTCTCTCTATTTCTCTCTCTCGCTCTCTCTCTCTAGCGCGCGCAATTCCCCCACAGCTATAGGAAAATACGCTGCCTCGCATTTTCCCGGCCATAAACCCAACCTCAGGATCTGCTCAAATCGATTTCCCTCTTTTGGTCCTCCGTGGATCAGCAGACGCAGCCACACGCAGCCGGTATGCCTCGCGGAAAGGACAGAAAGCAGGAAAGACAGACAAAGTAGCGCGAGATGGAGATCTTTGCCTTGCCCGGGGCACAAACCAAGGCCCTTCTTTACTCTCGAAGGCCCCACATGACTCAACCTTATTATTATTGTCAGTTTTATACAGCGTGAGCGTGTACGCGCCTTTACACGTACCCCCTCTACCCCCCCGGACCCATATGCTTGTGTAAGGATGATACAACACACTCACTATTTCCTTTTAGTACGAGTATCTCTATTTCCATCACTGTATGACCTATCTCTTTCTCTTTCTCTCTCTCTCTCTCTCTCGCTCTCTCTGCCTGATATAACTATATATATATATATACACACACACACATTGATAGAGCGACTAGGAAGTGCAAATCACGAACCTATCACACTACTCGCGGCAAACTCAACTATTCCCACTTCGTCAGGGACGTTTAAGAAGTTATTTTCAACATTCCGCCCCGCTTCGTGTCCCCCCGTGCCTCTTAATCCTGATCACCGAACGTCTCAAGGATCATCGAGCATATGGGAGGGTAGGCCTCTAAGGATTGTTACCACAAAACAAAAAATAAGGGAATGATCCTGTACCATCGAAGTACAGTATCTTTAAATGTTGTCCGTTACACGCGATGTCATCGAATTCGTATTGGACGTCTTACTTAATTCGCCGCTCCATGAAGATTGTCCAATATGACGTCCGTCGTCAATTGGGCTACCGTCCTTCGTCCCTCGGAGACACGCGGGGATCAGTAAAAATCATTAACGGCAGCAGCAGGGCCGACCTCGTCGAGAATTTTCTACGAACGTCATTACGTTTCTCGGCGCGTCAAGGCCCGTCGGCCCTGAGTGTCATCGAGAAAACCGTAATCGTGCGGGAATAATGGAGAGCGGTTCCTCCTGCTCGTCCCTTCCCCTCCCTCGCGGCAACCGACACAACCAATGATCATTGGCTGGTACGTATCCACGCTATACGTTGTATATACGTACGTCGTGTACGGAATAGATTTGCTCGGTGCTCGGTCGGTAACGTCGCGCTCTGCGCTCCTTGAAAATTCGGACACGGCATCTCGCGGACGAAAGCGTCAAGCTCTGAATTCCGCCGCAGCAATTTGACGTCTCCGTGCGATTTTCCCAACCGGAATAGGAAGGTGTCGAGTAACGACTAAGGTTATGGTTCTAGAAGTGCATTCACCCTATATATACTGTGTGTGTGTGTGTGTGTCTGTGTACGTATTAAGCATGTATCACGGGATAGACAGACGCGGTGCTCTGTGGGAAATAGCGACGAGGAGAGAGAGACGAAACCTAGGACTTTCTCCAGAGAGGGAAAGTGAGCACGAGTGAGAGGGTACCTCCACGGATCCACGTTCGTGCCCCTTGCTCTCGCGATTGATTATACTTCTTTCTGACGAGATATACTTTTTTTTCTTCTTTCTCTCTCTCTCTCTCTCCTCGTTCTACCATGGCTTCCCTTACTTACCTCAGTCTCACCACCCCTCGCACCACTGCTCGACTGGCATTTGCTTTCACCGTGACTCCCGATGCACTTTGACTACGGTGACTCTGCGGGGTACGCGGGAAAAAAAAAGGTACGAAATTTTTAGACGAATAAAAAAACCATGTTAATTAATATTTGACGTGGAATGTGTTTTTTTTTTTCTTCAATTTATTAACCCACGCCACGACGGTTCTCCTATATGTAAAACGGGCTGCTATATCGTACCTTTTTGTTTGTCGTCGAATACAATTCGATCGATTGTCCCGTTAAAATTGAATTTGCAATAATTTTGACACTTAGTAACCTTACAATGGTCTTGTTTGTACTATGCCATTATTATGGTTAATCTATATATACGCTCTTATCAATACGCTATTTGGTGTGTATAATCATATGCCGATTGGTTAGCGTCTTAGGTCGATTTTCATGAGACCCAACGATTGATCGATTATAATCCTATGTCCCACTTCACTTTTACGTTGGTCAGCTTGCAATGGGCTTTATGTGCATGCAGTAAACGTATCCTAATATTATTCGTGACTGGCCATGTACGTATGTGTATAATGGCGCTAGTCGATTTTCATTATAATGGCAATCTGCTCGCCTCGCAGTAGCAACTGCGTCACGTGCCTCTCCAGGGTCTCAATTTTTCCGTTACTTTCCTTCACGACTGTCCTGGGCATGTCGTCCGGCAGCTTGACGCTATCTGCTGGTGGACCTGTCGGTGTACGAGAGAACGTTAAAGAAATTAATAAAGAATTTAATAAGTGCGCAAGATACACGCGGTACATTATTTGTCGGACTTTCCATTAAGTACAGCTGATAAATTGTATGGCAACGGATCGCGCATGCGCATTGAAATTATATCAATGCCAAGAATCAAGACGGTATGTTTATAACGGTGAAATTTTCTATGGTTATTAATTGCACGGGGTAAATCGTACGTACGTATGGCAGATTATTACGTAAGGCTCGTGAGACGAGCGGGAAAGATGGCGGCGAAAGGCGACAAGGTGCTTCTGGGTAATGCAACGAAATCGTAACGTCAAAATAATCGCGTTAGTTTATTGTACGCGGGAAATTCTGTGAAACGTTGTGAGTTGGTCGAGTGGATATGTATTTCGTAATGAGAGCAAATTGACAAAGAAATAAAAAGCAACAAGCGACATTACGGTAAACAAAGCGTCTACGGTTACTGCGCATGCGCTTGACGAAGTTAAAATTCCGGAAGATACGTCGTAGCTCTCTTGGGTTACGTAATATATATATATATACATATATATATATGTACATACACGTATATATGGATGTAGCAATGTATTTTGAAAATTTGTATCGGACTAGTTACGCAGTGCAGAAAATAAACAATAACAGCTCCAAGAAGACACGCATGCGCGTTACACGCGAAACCCGATAGTATCGCTACGTCGGCCATTGAACGTAACTCGTTGGCGATTGACCGTTACGTAATTTGAATTTTGATACATTTCGTTTTACGTTAAAGGAAAATACTGACTGAAGACAATTTGACGAGAGATAGCACTTGGACGGAGACGCGTAGATTCTACCAGGGTTACGAAAATTACGATAGGGTTGCGAGTCGGGGTGAAATGTTGTTTATGTGCAGGCACGTGTCCGTAGACGTTGGAGTGGGGGACGGAGGGGAAACGGAGGGCGGGGAACGAGTCGATCGTGAAAAGGGGACGTGGAGGGGAGAGATTTTGGTAGACTGAAAAAAAATATTTTGTAACGTCGATTATCAGTTGCGATCGTGGGAAATGTATTTTTCGTTAAAACCACGTAAATATGAGTCGACTGGATGATCGTTGAAATAATTGAATCTCGAGTGTGTATTTTATTGAAAATGATTATAGGACTCGAACAATGTAAACTAAATCGAATCACGTAGAGGGGTAAGGTGCTTTCGAGCCGATAAAATTTACGATTAATATACAAAACGAAGAGTCGTCGAAAGTATGTCCACCGTTATAGAAAGTATCGCGGTACGTATAGGTAGACTGCTTTGTGTATAACTGATGGAATTAAAAAAAAAAAATTATGCCAAAAATTTTAAACTATTGCAAATGGATGAAATAATTGTATGTCTTGAATAGAGCATGTTTACGTTAATAAAAAAAAAAATTAATCGCACGAAGTAACATTATTGATTGACCGAAGTTCGTTTGGTATTTTTGTACTATTTACTCGAACAATGCGATTCACAGTGTATTTCGCACGTAGCTTCCGCGTATTTCGTGCGATTGAAAATATCGTGAAAATTACGGAAAATTACGCTCGAGGTGACGTTACGTCGGATTGTCCGTCGGTAGCCGTCATGTGCGGGATAAACAAACTAAATTTCGTTTGACGCTAGAAAATCATTTTCTCAGTGTAGCGGGAGTAACAGCGTAAGGGGGACTGGGACACGTGTACCACCGACCATCGATCCTCAGCGACTTCAAGGCCGTCGCTGCTGCCACCCTCAACCCCGTACCAAGCCGCCCTCCCCCCCAGGTCTCCAAAGTACGTCAGTAGGCCAACTAACCCTGAACCCTACTGCGGACACACAACGCCCAAAGGATCTCGGTACCCAAATACACGTAAACTGCCCCCCCCCCCCACCTTACTCACCCATACAAAAAAATCTTAAGGACCCCTAAAAGCGATCTACAAGAAATACAAGAACGAATTCTCATTACTTTATTCTTCTATGATAAAATCTATATAATAATAATAATAATAATATCCTCAAACATTTTACTGTATCTGGATATCATTTTCTGACGGGGATGAAATTTAAACAAATTTTTCTTTTTAATACTCGCCAACCCCTGGTCCATTTTCGGCGTTCGTAAAATCTCGGGAATCAGGATGATTTACGTGGGTGAGTGGGAAATGAGAAACATGGCCTACAAAAAGTGTGACAAATAGTCTCGTGGTAGGTAAGGTAGGTAAGGTAGATTGGTCGGTAGGTGGCGGCGATGTTATTGGTGGTTTTGGCAGTGCTCCTGGTTCCCATCCTCGTGACGTAGCTAACGGAGGCACCGAGCGAGAGCGGCAGTAGCGTCGCGGCGACAGTGGTAAGGGATGGAGAGAAGTAAAACGAGGGGGTGTGTAGGTAGGGACTGTGGATGTAGTAGAGGGTGTAAAAGGGAGGGGCGGCCTGAAAGACAGAGTAGAGAAAGGGAGAGATGTAGCAGGGCACGTGGACCTCGTATCGAACGTGGCACCACTACGTAGTCAAGGTCGGTCCTTGCCCTGACTCCTAACGCCACCCTTAAGGTTTTTCTTTTCATTTCGCGCCCTTACCTCAGTCTGTTACCGTAGGAGAAATGGGTGAGAGAGAGAGAGAGAGTGAGAGGAGGGGCGTGGAGGGGAGAGGATGTAACAGCACGAGCGCCACTGACTATATACTACCTACCTTCTCGTTTCCTAACTCCAACCTCCCTTACATCATCTACGAGACACATTCTTCCCCCAGCTACCGCGGTAATTCGAAACGTGCGTCGCGACGCTTTCGACTGTGCATGACATAGGATTTTGATGTATGAAATTAACACCATATTTGTTCTCTCTCTCTCTCTCTCTCATTCTCTGTGGCAACAGACGCTTATCTCTTGACTGAAAACAACATATGACAAGGATGACAATATAAAGAAAACTTATCATTTTAAACCCTGAGCACCGCCCGAGCCACCCTGTATATGCATTAAACGTTGTCAGATTATTTTTCTTTTTAAAAAATTCACTTATAATTAAACGAACCCTTTTGTTTTTCCCATCCCACAAGAGACCACGGGCGTCCGTCGCGCATGTCGATACGCAATTGGCGCGAATCGCGTGCCGCCGTGCTGCGAACACGAACGGCAAAATGTACCGATAAGAAGCCACCTCGTGTTCCCCTACTCGGAGGTGGGTCTGATTAATATCGAGAGATAAGAAAGGACGGGCTGCACCGGTGCGTTCGTAAATTGATGCAGCTCGGAGCCGATGACAGATTGGCTCGAGGCGGCGATCGTAGGTCAACAGGCTCAGCCAAGTTGAGAAACACGTTGCACCCGCTGCCGTGTACCCGGGGGTATTCCTGACCTCGTGGACCACGTGGAGAAAGGTGAAAGGTAGCCGGAGTATAGGAACAGGATCGTCCGACTCGGATCTGGATTCTCTGGGAAGGATTAAATTAAATAAGAAAATAATTAAATCAGCCGGACCCAGTGATCGTATACTACTTATGTATTAATTCACGTGTCCCAGGCAATGAGCAGTGCGTCGTCGCTATCGTTGAGAACCACTGTGACAAACAATACTTAACCCAATGCAGGCGCCTTTCTTTTGACCTTACGAGTCCAGACTTCAAAGCAATCCTCCAATGCGAGATTCCAGTGTTTGTCGAAGGCGACCACGTATGCCTCCACGTGTCCTCTGATACCCCTCTCGTTCCTGGTGTAGATCTTGACCAAGAGAAGTAGCCGGGCGAGCATGCAAAGAAAGCAAAAAAAAATTAAATACAAATCCGACTTGATCGTGCAAAAATAATTTTACACCCTCTACTCGCCACGGAGACACATATTATGTACACGCAATAAGGCCCTATATTTAATCATGTCGTACTCGAAATTTTATGTGGGTCTTCCTTTGTCCTACAGTCTTTCTTCGACTCTCTTTATACTCGCGTCATGTACCGGCTACGAAGTGGATTGTATACGTTTCAGAGACGCAAACGCTCAAAGACCCGGAATGCAATTCTCATCTGTTCATTAGGTGCGAGGAGACAAGATAGGCGGCGCTCGGATACGCGGAAGTGCAACCACTATGCGAGGCTTCTTTCAATGACTCCCGTGCTGTGGCGCTGCTATCGCTTTATAAGGAACGGACGCGCCGAAACAATAGAATGCAATTCGCGTAGTCCCTCGTGCCTTTAGCTTCGACCTATGACCTTTACAGTTGGGTCCAAGTAATTCCGCGATTGTGGCACCCTCTTTATAACGGTATCGAGCCCGACTTTAGGTATTGGTATACACGGTATTTAGATCCAAGAGACAAGTTTTTTTTTTCGAGTAAAAAAATTTTCTTCACCAATCTTACTGATAGGCAGAAAAAGGAAATCTAACGGAAACGTGGTTTCATGCTTAGCGGCAAGGACCTTGAATACCGTTACATCAAGGAAAATGCATGATAATAGGATGCTTCGCTTGTGATAATAATAACAAAAATACATAACCGATGACAGACATGAAGAAATGCATTGAACCTGCAGTAAAAACATGATCGTACCCCAAAACTCAAGAACCCCGAACTTTGGGGGGGTCCAATGCCAGAAAAAAATGACATCCGAATATAGATGTTCGGTCGAACGATCCCTGATGTCAAGTAATACTAACAGATGGAGAATTTCCTAAAATCCCGATATTTTAGCTAAAAAGAAACGTAACGGATTTAAAAATATCCTCTTCATCCCAACCGGTATAGGTCTCAGCCTCGTGTCTTTCCATTCGCGCTCAACAACAACCCCCCACATCCCTAGGAGCCAATCACCCGCCAAAATATAAGAGGGTGGCAGAGGGGCGCGACCTGTCGATGACATTGGGAAGGAATCCCGGGGTATGACCTTGTCTTTTCACCGTTGGCGTGGATGGCCTAATACCAGGGGCGTACGTACCTATAGCGAGTGGGGGTGCAAAGACCAGCAGCCTAGAGTCCTAGGGGGTGGTTAGCATAGCTAGGGTGTTTCAGGTGGTAGGAGGGGTTGGCTGCAAGGGGGTTGGTCTCCATGACTACGAGTGTTGACCCTAACCAAGTCGTTCTAGCTCTCGAAAGAGCCCTCGTATTCGCATTCGCGAAACTGTGTCACGGTACAGCGGCACGACATAGCACGCGTCCGCCCCCACCTAATTCAAGAATGAAAGAGAGAGAGAGAGAGAGAGAGAGAGAGAGATACCCTTACAACCCACATAACCTCCAATCACCTTTGCCACCTCGCCACATGTCTCTACCATCTCCTTGGTTACATGCCCAGAGCCCAGAAATGGCACACGTGGGTGTCGGGTCCCGTGAGGTTAGGGACCTAGCCTAACCTGTCTTATAGTTGGCAACGACTAGATCAAGTGACTTTTCTCTCTTTGCTTCCCGTCTCCTTCCTTTCTCGATCCCTGAAGTATCTTTTTTCTCTCTCGCCCGAGTGACAGCCACAGTGGCTCTGGAGCGGTAGACTTCAGCAGGACCCTATCCCTTGACTTTCTCATTGGATCATCCCTTCCATGTAAGACCTGCTCCCTTCTTCCTCTTCTCTCATACGTTTACCTTGACTCGCGTTCTGCTCTGCATATATTGGTACAGAGCACCCAGTGGACCGAAGGTGCGTTCCATCTTCGTCAGGACATTACGATTCCTGTTTACGTCGTTCCCTCGGTCCGGTCTCGTTCTCTTCACCGGTTCTGCAACGAGTACAAGAATCACTTAGATATTACGGTAAACAAACGTTCGCCTATCGCCGTATGAATTTCATCCGATATCGGATAGGGATGACGAGTCTAAGAATGTCACTTCAAGTCAATGACGACTGATAAGACCATAACGGACTGATTCCTGACCAGTCGATATATCCACGAATACCCATCGTCGTTTATTAACTCAAAAGCGAAAAAAATTCTTAGAAAAAAAAAAGAAAAAACCCTAACCCACCACAGATTACCCATAACCTCCAAGCCAATGTGCAATCCTGACCAGTAAAAGTCGTTGTACCTGCAGATGGTAAAACAGAGCGAAAAACAAAAAGATGTTCGATACAAGTCATTTCTTTTCACCGAACAAACTGTGCACTCTCCGCGCCTTTCGGAAAGGTGGAAGCATAGAAAGTAAAACATACGTCGCGATTGGACCTGCATGGCAGACGACGGGTAAGAGGAGCGCTGCAGAGTTACGTAAAGTAAACTCGTAGCGGTCTGTACTCGCGAGAGGAGGAGAGTATACAAGCGAGGAGAGAGTATGCGAGGGAGAGGGGCAGAGAGAGAGAAAGAGAAAAGAGAGACAACAAGACAGCGGAGTCCTGCACTATGCGTAGTCGAGTTTTAATAGATATACAGTATGTATGTATGTAGGATAGCGATGGCTATGAGTCGGCGCATGCGCAGCGCTGCGTCTCGTGAGCGAGTGCAACGAGAGAGACGAAGATGGACGTATTACGGTATACGACTCGGGCGGAATGGTCTTCGGCGTAGCGACTTGCGGCGCGAATTGGCTTTCTCCGATAACTTTCATCCATCGGTAGTTGCCTTCTGGATCCCCTCGTTTGCCCCACGCTTCATCCGCACGGGTTGTGTGTACGCTCGCTGTGGAGAAGACGCAGGGGAACCCCCTAATCCCCACGTACACTCCCGATCAAGATTTCCTCTCTCTCTCTCTCCCCTCGACCATTGGTGCTGCCTTCTTTTTCACCTTTCTTTGTTGTCTCTTTTCTGCGTTGTATACGCGGCGGCACTTTCACTATCGCCAGGGCACCGACGCCTCAGGACGCCCGGAGACGCCTCGCGTCGTCGACTTCGTTCGCTTGCACGGGAGAAAGGGGCTGCGCTGTTGGTAAAAAGATTTGAGAGAGATGGATACGTCGAGAGAGACGCTGCGGTAGGATATAGGATGTGTCTGCGTATGTGTGAGAGAGAGAGAGAATGCGCTTAAAAAATAAAAATGGCCGCCACTTTATACTTTACGCAATAGAGTCATTCTCGGATTCCATTGGACTGATGATTTTCAGGAAATTTTTCCCGTTGTCGGATGCAGATACATGCGCACGTACCTTAACGATACTTTCTGTTGAATTTCTGACTTATGGATTTTTCGTTTATCGAGAAACAATCATTTCTTTTGTACCATTCAAAACTTTCTTCCTACACTTGGTGGTTTTAGCTATCTTTGCTGTTATGCACATCTCGGCGCGCGATTTAACCCACCTTCGAGAAGGTTCGCGCGTGTGCTTCGGAAGACAACCGTTATGCCGTGAGTCGAGGTACAGGGGGAGACGTGGTGTTGAAAGTGGTCGGGGAGCGAGAGAGAGAGAGAGCGAGACAGAGAGATAGTACAAGAGTATGGGACGACAAGAGAGAGATGCGGGCAATGCGATCGATTTTCAACGATTAAGGAATATCGCTTAACTTCACCCGTAGGGCAATTATTAATTAGTAATATTAATTTCATAAGCGTCAGTGTATATAAGTAACATTTGTGTCTTGATCAGCGCGAAGAGAGATGACTCGTAGGAGGTTCCCACGATCGATCCAGATCTACGAGGTGAAAGACGAAAAAAAAATTCGCGTAACGTGCGACAATCCTGTGGTAAAAGTAACGAAAAAAAGTCTAAAGAAAAAATTTAATTAGGACAAACGTAAGAAGTCAGCTGTCCAAATTTAGATTTTGGAAAGTACAACCCTTTTTGGGGAAAAAAAATTGGAGCAATTTTTAAAAAGTGAATTGACGTTAAAAACCGGCAAAAAATAATAGTAGAGTCCACGCAGTCAAGTAATGTCCATTCACCGAGGAACAATTCGTGTTGCTCTTTGCTCCCTTCGCCATCCTCGATCATCAACCCCTTGACACACAGAAGGGATAGGAAAGGGCAGGAAGATAATCTTCACGAGTCTAACTGATCCGTACGGGGAAACCAGGTAGCGCAGAGGCCGCATACGAAAATACGGTAAAGGAGGGCCCTGTACCCGCGGATGATCCCCAGGTTGAGTCGCGCTGGGTTCAACGTCCTGGCGGGCAGCGCACCCGAGCCGAGCAGGCAGGCGAAGCAAGCAGCCACCAGACCTCTCCACATATACCTTGCTTACTCTCGCATTTGCTTTACGCGAACTAGCCGTAGGTACTGTTACTTCTCGAGGTGGCCCTTTACCTCCTCGTCTTCCTCCTACCTCGTCCCGGAGTACCCACTGGTGGGTACCAGCAAGAGCAGCAGAAGCATTGCCTCTAAGCTGGTTGGCATGGTCCCACCTGGTACCAGGATAATCCAGAGGATGATCCAGGCTCCTTCCCGGGATACCTGACTCCTCTGACGCCGACGCCGGGCACTTCCGAGGAAGCTGAAGAAAGACGAAGCTTAATGAGAGCGAGTGAAGAAAAGAACCAGCAAGGTCTCTTCTCCTAGGCACACCGAGTCATGACCTGGAGAAGCGTTAGGAGAGTCGGAAGATGGAAGTGGCGGCACGGGGTGTAAAGGGCGAAACGCTACCGATTCGGCGTGCCCGATAGTCATCTGTTACGTTGGGATAGGTCGGCGCGTACACAGACCCAGGAATTGGATCGTCCCGTATACCGGGTGTCGCGGAAGCACTACTCTCCGGTTACGTTACGGTGGCTGTCCCTTCTATCAGCTCTGCCATTAACCGTAGAGTGCGCGTTGGCGACTTCATCCGGAAGCCAGGAACGCCCTGTCCTCGACTCTTTCACACGTGCTTCCGGGCTGATAAACAGGTACAGCGAGCCTTAAAGGAAATCCCTAAGAGAAAAATAGTAATAAATTATTTTTAATATTCCTTCCTATCTCTTGCGGTTAAAAAAAATTACCAAAATTTTCATCGTCTTTACAATCTTCCTCCTGGTCATTAACCGCTGCCAGGAGGGGGTCCTTCGTCAGGATTGCCTAAACCCTCCCGTCCGATCATCCTGCGACTGGTATCACCGAGTGGACAGGGTTGAATCTTTACGTGGTACATCGGCGTTGGGAAAATTCAGGCTTTCGAAGATGGCCAGCCTGGGGAGCCTCGAGTTGAGTCGAGGTCGACGCCCGGGCGCAACAAGTGCTGCACTCCGTACGTACACCGCTAACACTACCTCCTCGTCCTCCGTCCCGCCTTCCTCCTCCCCACGGAGGCTCCATCCCTCGCCAGGCCGATCGTTCCCCTCTGTCCCTCTGGCCGCGGTACCTACCCTCAGGATGGAGAGTAGGTATACCTCGTCTCCGCGAGCAAACTCCTCCCCGTGCGGCTATCCCGCAAGCATTACACACTATAACTCTTTACACGAGAATATCGGTGCGCGTACGCAGCGCGCGCCGCGCTATACGTAAATATAAAACTGCACTGGGTCAGGGATCCGTAATTTATCGTCTGCCTCGTGTAATTGGCCGCTGGCCAATAGATACCAGGGTACGCGGGGACGCGGTGGCCTACGAGACCGTCGTCTAGTCTCGCTCGTCTTTGCACGTATTGCTCCTCCTCCACCTCCTGCTCCTCTCTTCGTCTCCTCTTTATGCACCCCGTACACGCATTTCCCACTACTGCTGACTGCTTTTATTTTTCTTTGCTCTCTCCTTTCTCCTCTCCTCTCCTCTCCTCTCCTCTCTTCTCTTCTTCTCACGACCTTTAAATGATTTCTTTCCTGGAGAAAAGAGCAGCATTGTTACATTGCGAATTCGGTAGTCTTATCGAAATTGCATAAGCTCGCTCCTTGGAATTCCTGTTCTGGTAACGGTACACCGGGATCGTATTCTGGATCCTTCGAGAAATAACGATTTTCTTTTACAACGCAGCTGCCTTGCAGAATGTTCTGGTATTTTTGAGAATCGGTACTCGTATTGTGGAGATGGATCATTCCCACGTTTCCTAGGTACACCAGTCGGACAATTTAGAGAAGAGTTTATTCGTAGTCGTTTTACTGGCGGACAGTAAATTACTTTTAACGTGTTAACTTTTTTCTTTTATTTGGATAATGGAAAGTTCAAGTTACCTTTTATACCGTTAAGATTAGGTACGAATGTAATGACGTTCGCAATTAAGGAGATCTGGCGTATTTTACTGTGCGAAATGTTTCATTGAGTCGTTACAGTGTGGAAATTCGTAGAGAATGTATCGGTTAGGACTCAACGTTGCAGTTGAATCTGATTCGGATCGTTTATCATGAATGAAATCATTGGCTGGGATCCTCGGTATTAGAGTTTCGTGCGAAAGATGTGCGGTGTGAGTGTCGCCATCTACCGTGAAACTCTCAAAGCTTCTTGAAGCGTCACGGTATAACCTTACTCGGGTGACATAAATGACAACGTGTAAATAAAAGGTTATGAAATTAAATATCTCACCTTGATGCGGCAAAAATCTTCGCTTAGCGTACTCTTCCACTTCCGCTTTGGCATTGTTCTTACTTCCCTGAAATTATAACGTGTTCGAAGAATCAGGACTGGAGAACATTTGAACAAAAAAAACTTGTTACTCTCAACACACAATCTGGAACGCACTTTTTTCCCAGGAAAGCTTATACCCTTCGCGACGGACTCGTATTTATTGAGATTATCGTAAATCGGAGCCGTGGCTGACGGGATTCGAGTTTTAGGCGAATAGAGCGCTTTTAATGGATCGAATTTCTCGCTTGTGGCATTTAAACTCTCATCGGACGAGCTATCGGTCCCGTCCGCCATTTTAAAACTGAAGGGTTACATGTCTCCCAGTATTGCCAAAAGATGGCAGTCTAAAAACTGAACAAGGGCGACATCTGTGATTTTTAAATTGAAACTAGTTCCAAATTACTGGGTTGTCATGGTTGCCATTTGAGTTTGTTCTTTTGATATGACAGCGTTAGTTTATAAATGAATTTCGACCTGAAAGTATCGTGAGGAACTGGTTGCGTGATTTTCTTAACGAAGCGATACATTTTCGAATAAATAGACGGAGGATGTTAACCTCCCCGCGGTAGAAACTTTCTTTCTCGGGTTGTCGATTACGTAAATTCCCGTAGAAGCTGCATAGAAATGCAGCGGTCAAGAGGAGGGGGTGAGGTTACGCGCGCGCTCACAGGAAGTGAAACAACCTACAGAAAGAAAGTTTTCACTCTGTTTTCACTTTCATGGAAATGCCAAGACCTGGTCGCGCTACCGTAACACGCATTAGCGTCTATCGCATTATCGGAATCCTCTGCGTCGGTATCGTTCGAGTTATTTAGCAATCTCGCGATCACTTGTAATTATAACTCACAACAATGAGCGTTCACGGTCCGTTTGTCGGTTTATTCGGATTCCGCGTCAAGAGGTATAACAATAAAGAGAAAGAAAGTAAAAATACGAAAATAAAGTTTAATAAGGAAAGGGGAAAAGGATTTTGCAAAAGACTTTACGTAACGTTCCTGGTTACGATTTTGTAGGAGAAGCAGAGGCTGTAGTAACCAGGGCCGTAGTGAAGAGAGGAGTCAAAGGGCGCGGGCGATCCGGAGGTGGTTTTGGATGTTAGAAGGCGCGGGGGTGGCTAAAGAGGCCCCACCGCAGGGTACGGGTCCCGATGCCGGTCCCCGTATCGCAGACCCTTACACTAACCTCCACCCTCGTACCCAAGGAGGAGTCAAACATGCCCTTCATAGACGACGAGCTACTTTGGTGCCCTGACAACGACGGCAAGATGGTCGACTTAACCCAATGCCTACAGGTTGGTGCGCTCCTATCGTCACCGCGATCAGTCTCAGTTGGTACTTTGTAGAGATCAGTCGGTATCTCCGTTTTCTGTTTTATCAGGAGAGCAGCACCGGCCAGTCCGTCGAGTTCTCGGCTATGGAACTGACAGCCCTTGTTGGAGCACCGGCTGCTCCAAATGTACCTGCGGAAGACAGCGAAGATATGTCTGGTGTCGCCAGCGAGGAACCATTCGATACGCTCGATACCTTCCTCAGAGAAATTCAGGCAGACTTGGCCGAAGCAAGTCAACCTACGTCGACGACTTCCTCCACGACACCTTCCTGCAGGCGACAGAGGTACAACATCGCCGCCGCCAATCCTCTATTAGCAGGTAAATTTATTCCTGCGCAGATTAACTCGTACTGTATGCTTTGCAAAATGATTGGATCTAAAACTCGTTTTGATTTTATTCTAGAAAAGTTAGCAGCCCCTTCGTCACAAGCATCCCCTACGTGTATACCCTACGCGACGAGAGCGGAGATCAAGACGGAGAACATTCAACCTGAGACCAGTAAAGGTAGGATTTTTTTATTTTTACTACTGTCACTGTCAACCTATTCAATGAGCAAGATTTACTGTGTCGCCATTTAAAGTACTAGCAACGTTGACTCGAGATAAATAGACTAGGCATATTTATTGGATCTGATGTTATCTAAGCTTGTGTATCGCGAACCCTCATATACCAAGTTAATCAATAAAAATTCTAACGCTTTTAATGCACGGAAAAACAGTGACTACTATTAAACAAAATTATAATCAACGGCGAAAGCGCGCATGCAAAATGTCATTTATTATTTATTTATGAACGATTAGAAACAAGTTAGTAAAAACAATTTATTCGTACCTAACAAAGCTCTTGTTTTTTTCAACTCTCAACCGGTACCATTCTTGTCAGTCTGTCAGACTCCTGGAGTACTGAACGCACAAAAATGTCTAGTACATCTATCTTCAGTCAACATTGTCAATGACAATACTGATCATGTGTTGCACACGCGATCCCTACATTACCCAACAAGAGTATTATCCCGGTCGGTAAAACAGTACCACCTCGTCGACATAACAGAAACACGCATGTCCGCAGAGTCATGACAAGCGTTCTACCTTACCGACCTCAATGCGAATGTTGCGATCAGTAGGTAACGTAGTTTTTCTGCACCATCTACGATATATAAAACTCCTGGCGCGCGATAAAGCGAAATCGACGGTCCACGACTTCGAAAGGGAAACCGGCCAAGGCCCCACGAATTACGAACAGACATCCGCGTTAGCAATAATTGCGTACGCGCTGGTGTACTTGAAAAATATATACGAGCGCACACACAAACGCTGCCCGTGAGCCGCGGAGTGGCATGGGCTTATGTGCGTGGCCCAATTCTTACAATTTACAGCCGTGTCGTAACGTAATGTGTGTACGCGATTTGCCCCGGTGTGCATATCTCTTACTTCACACCAGCCAAAGGAAGACCGTGAATCGTAATACGCGCTCATGCATCACAATCCGTTTTTACGATTTTTATGTTTTTCCCATCTTTTATTCTTTTCTTTTTTCTCTTCTTCTTCTCTGCACCGTACCGCGGTGTCTCCCAACCTCTCGCGTTTGTTTTTCCGCCAGGACACGCGCGTCTCGACCGTCCTCAGTACCACCCTGTATATTGCGAATGCCATTTCCATTATGTATTTACGTGCAGTATAGACGCACAACGCCATCGGTGGTAACGACCTTTTCTAGGTCAGTCGCGAGTAGACGTTTTATCCAACGTCGTCGTAGGTACCTTTTTCCATTTCGACCTCCTTACAACCGTTTGATTTTTCTGCTTCTGGGGGGGGGGGGGGGGGGGGGGGGGGGGGGGGGGGGGGGGGGGGGGCGCCGGGGCGG
>JARQSV010000025.1:22615-67176 GCA_030142285.1 Calameuta idolon | reverse complement strand
TTCTGCTTCTGCCCCCCCCCCCCCCTTCATATTCATATATTTTACACCAATACATCAGGAATACGTCTGCCTACCTTCCTTATGGTAGGAACAGCGATAATTTCCTCTTTGCCTCTTGCGAATGAATAATAGTATATACATCCCCATCGTATCTTTTCTGAAACGCAAACACAAGTACATTTTCAAACGACATAACCTACACGCGCGACAACCTTTCAACCATAACCTTCGAAATCCTCGTTCCAACTGTTTGAACACTAATCTGCTCGGCATCCCGAGACTTCTCCTTTGATCAAAAGCTTCTTCAGACTCTGGAGTCCTTTGACTCGTGCTTCATCCAATTTCCAAGTATCGGTTAGTTTTTCGTGTCTCGTTTAAGCACTTTTTGGATCACGCCGACGAATAGAACAGAAATCGTTCCCAGGCTGATATCCATTGATTCTCGAGTCGCGTTCTAGGATGGCTGCGAGGTGGTGGGTGAGTCTCGTAAATAACCTCTGAATTCTCTGTGATCTTTCACCCTGACCAACGTTCCCCCTTTTTTCTTTTTATTACAGGGTTTCGCTTTCCTCTCGCTTATGATCGCCACCAAGCGGTGACACGCGATACTACAAAGTACTAACCCTCCACCCATGTAAAGACCCCCTTCGTCTTACCCCCTACTGCACACAGCTGTCTGTCCCTCGAAACACTTGTCGCTACCCTTGTTCTCCTGACCCTCCCCAAAACACATAAATTCAAGCCGGCACTCAGAAATAGACGAGTCGTTCGTCTCTCCTGTCTCTCCCTCCTTCTTACCTAGGGTCTACGCTGTCGCCATCTAGCGGCGGCACCACGAAGACTCTCTTACGTGATCTCGTCGCTCGGCACTCGCCGCGGGTTTCCTCGTCCAGGAATACCGTAACAGGTGTACGTAGCGTGTCCCTCTGTTGCGAAATTTGAGAATTTCTCGTAGTTTCCTAGTTGAACTTTTCCCCTTCTTTTTTTTCCCCCCAGTCATCGTCCAACCGCTTCTTACCATCCTTTTTGTTTTTTCCCCCCCCTTTTTTCTTTTTTAATCTAGAAACTCCCTGAAACTCGAGCACCGATTCTCCATGGGAGTCCCGAGCAGTCGCAGCCGCTAGTAATAACCACATAAATCTCACGTTAAAGAAACACCAAAGCGGCCGTGCTGGTTGCGTCTGTCTCTTGGTGAGATTTCAAGAAACTGGATTCCAAGGTCCATCGGCGACCTACCCCTCTACCCCGCTCCGGATAACACCTAGAGCGTTCACCAAGACGTGTCACAAGAGGAACCTGTGATAAACTTCCACCTCTCCCTTGTAACCCCGTTTGAAGTTGGGTAATCAGCTTCCTTGTATTGCCTCACATAGCCATTGCCGCGACGAGCGCTTGAAAGTGAATTCAAGATGGCCACTTAACCGCAAACCGTGCGGATATACCTATGTATATATGTATATATATAAAACACCTTCTACGTACAGTGTAGGGCATACAAGGTACACACGGGGAACGCGTTTGTGGAGTCGTGCGTGAGACAGCGTGTGCGTAGCCTCAGGCTTGCACAGATAAAGAAAGAGAGAGAGAGAATGGCAAACTCGCGGATACCGTATAGGTAGTAGATAGATATACTGTGTATGCTATTATGTATAGCTATATATGATATATACGTATCTCACGGTACATACGGGAGTGTTGACATTTTCTGCAATCGGGTCAGGGCTCCTTGACGTGTATGTTCCACACTGTGTAGGAACCCGTGTCTCTCTGTAGATTTGCACGTAGAGATGTTGAAGCCTTTACCTCTAACCCGCCCTAAGGCCAATTCGCACGACTGTCACGAGGGGACGGCACACGTTAGGAATGAACGTCATTCGGCTTCTTAGGTGTTACTGCAATAGCTACCGGGAGGTGGAATTTTACGCCATGGCCGTTTTTCGTGGAACGGCCGAGTAACGCAGGAGACAGGAGTTTCCTCTTTTCTTTTCTTTTTTTTTCGTCCTTCATAAACACAGGATATTATTCATTGAATATGCAGAAGCTTGAGCTGGATTATCAGGGTATTGTTCCGAGAATTATCCGTCTGTTGGCACTGTTACAGGAGGACGTACGAATTCACCTGTAATTAAACGTATCGTATACTTTTGATGGGACATGTGATTTTTG
Source organism: Calameuta idolon (assembly GCA_030142285.1). Lineage (NCBI taxonomy): Eukaryota > Metazoa > Arthropoda > Insecta > Hymenoptera > Cephidae > Calameuta > Calameuta idolon. The sequence goes on along the minus strand of JARQSV010000025.1, from coordinate 65,010 downwards.
ATGTACCGGCAAGAACCAACGAGACGGCAGAATTATGAATTTCGAAGGGATCCTCGAGTATTTTCATTATGATTATTTACTTACGTGATTTTGCAGCTTCTGGGATGCTGGTGATAAACTGGCTTGGTTTTTTATTTTATCTTCTCTTTTTTTTCTCTTCGAAGAAGGACGTTTTTCCGTTAACCGGGAGCATGCGAGCATATGCCGCTAGACAAACCTTGCCGGGACACGTTCAAAAATATGAGATTTTTTGTTTTCTATCACGTGGCGTTAAAATTTCTGGATTTAACCCCGTGAAACGTATAGACCCCTTCTTGACAAGGAGCGACAGGTGGAGAACTGCTTTTCTTTCCCTCTTCGTTCACCCTGTTTCTGATGGGGGTTGAACAAAAAATCCTGGCCATAACATAACCCATATATATATATATATATATATATCCACACGCATATACTTATGAGCATACTTATAAAGGGAGTCCCTGCTTAGGAGGAACACGTGCAACGAGCATGAAAGACGTCTTGCTTTTTAAAAGTAATATACACAAACCTACCGACGACTCCTTGTTTATACCGAAGACTTCCTTGCTTGGTCCTCTTTCGGTTTCATCCCTTTGCCGCTCGCCGGAAAAAAGGCTGCCACCTCCCGGCCTTATACACTCGTGTTCCCTTTTCCCCATTCGCCGTAGGACCAACGAGTTAGACTCGTAATAACCCCGAGGAACAATTATCCTCGAGTAACTTTGCCGAAATTTGGGTAATTTCGTGCCGTGTTTATCTGGATCAAAATTTCTCAATGGGATTCAGAGATAAGATAACTGGGTATTCTTTTCTTTATTACTTACCTTCTTTCGTCACTCTAGAGAACACAAGCTTTGCTGAGCTGATATACGTGTACGAGGTGTCGAGATGGATAATTATATTCCCGTTAGTCAATATGAAGATCGATATCCTAACCTCCATTTATTCCATACTGCTGGGCTCGAGTTGATCGGCAATTAAAATCGAAGGACACTGTCGAGCGATCGCTTGTAGATTTCCCACGGGACGAAGAGAGTCTAGTAAAATGCACTACGGGATTTTTACCTTGTCGGTATATATTTCCGTGAGAAAAATATCTTTCAGTACGTTACGCGCAATGTACGTAAGTCACGTGTATATCCAAGATGGCGTCATAGAACAAACTGTCATCCAGTCGGCACCTCGTAGTCAGATTAGCGACTATTTATCTTTTCTATATTTCAATATCATTAATACGTGCCCTGGATAATATTCTTGACACGAGAGAAAAGGAAAAAATTACGTTAAAATTGATATACCTGTACCTTAGCAAAAGGTACGATGACTGCATAGGAAAAAAAATATACGTAACGCATAATACACAGTCTGGCACGGTTTACGCGCATGGCGATTCTTTATCCTTGGAACTATCCTATAATACCTTCGAGTAAACAGTTTCGCAAGAGAGTCGACCGAGCGATCGGTAGTTTCCTTATATACACACCGTAAGGTACGCCGGCGACCAATCCCTCAATTGGAGATTGAGGCTATGTCTCTCAGGCGCCAACGAAACTTCCTCTATTCCACGTAACGCGGGTTACCCAGGTATGGCTAGTGGTTCCATCTAGCGGCGATCCCTATTCACTAACTTCGTATCTCCGAGAGCATAACCATAAAGAATTATTTTATTGACAGTCGTAACGGAGTTTCCCAACGTAACTTTTGCGTGTAACGTAAAAGGATTTGAACAGTTTTTCACGATTAGTCCCTACGGAAGAGTAAACGACAGTGATTAGCCCTGATGCGGCATTGGGAAGATGACGATGGATTCAGGAGGTAGGAAGCGACGAGAGGAACGGATTCTGGTTTGGCGACGGGCGGCGATGAGGAGTACAAGGAGAGGGCCAACCACGGGCAACGCAACAGTTTAGAGTGAAGTGTTACGTCAGTGAAAGTGTTATGCCAATGTGGGCCGAGGCTAACCTGTGAGCCCCTGTCTCCATGTACATACGGACGTACTCTGTACGTAAACACTGCACAGCCACGGGATCTTGTCGCTTCGCCGTCTATAGGTAGTCTGTGTGTTGTAGGTTATATGTCAAACCCAGTGGCAAACTGATGATCTCTGTACCCTATAAACCCGATCCTCGTTCTATGGCACAAGTGATTATCATCGTCATCATCTGGCAGTCTGCTAATGGTAGACACTTGACTACGGACTGTCGTAACACCGATACCGTAGCACGTGTAGGAAGTCCTAGATTTGTCGACGGCGAGTCGTCGTACGGAAACTCGGAGGATGGCGCTGATCGTATCACTGGGAGTCGACTCGAACACGAAGCAAATATTACTCTTTGACAATATTATATATTTTTTTTTGTTTTCGCAAAGTAGCCCAAACGTCATAAATATTTATCTTATTAGTATCGAGCTTGACTGCGTCTGTCTCGTTCGGGATGACGAGAATCGTGAGTATCCCGATTGCAATGTATGTACATTTTCCTACGAGTTTTAAAAACTTCTCGAAGGATATATCGTGCGCGAAGGATTTTCTCACGTTGGAAAGGAAACTCTTGTGTATCACTACGGCTGTAGGAGTTATTCTTAATTAAATACAAGCATCGAGAACGAGCGAGAGGGAGAGAGAGAGAGAGAGAGAGACACGTAGATGGTATCTCTATAAAATAGAAAAGAGATGTAAAGAAGAAAAAAAAAAAGGGAAAAGTCGGCTTCGCGGCGAACAGGAGGAAACGAGCGTGGCGTAAACAACGGTCGCAGGAAGTCTGGTTCGTGTCACGGAGTGCGCGAGACTCTACCTAAAGAGCCCGACCAATCCCGACGGGATTGCCTACCCCTATTATGCAGCTACTTATGCCGCACTCGAGAGTCCCATGATGCTCTAGGAGTTCGAGGGTGTGAAAACACTCGGCTCGGCCGATAAAGAAATTTCTCCGAGTACTTTTTAACCGGAAATCGCCCGTTATTCCAGGACGCGTATCCAAACCCCTCGTATACTTAAAAGGCATCGCGTCTACTAATGTCTAGGAACAACCTGGCACAAGGAACCAGGGGCCATCTGCGAACCGGGAACAGGGATAGACTTGAGAAAAGAGGCTGGGGTGTTAAGGTAAAGAAAATATCTTGTCTGCCCGTAATCTCATGTTCCGTTACCGACCTTAACGATTATTGATATTTCCTCTCAATTTAATTCCCTTAGTTCATGCCGGCCAACCCTTATTCGTTACAATAGAATCCATCGACACGGTAAATTCATCTGTGCAAAATTGAAATTCTCCAAATATAATTAACCAGAATTAATTGAAGGAATCTCACAGCGATATACGACTTCTTGTCGATATCAATTAAAGCTTTGCTCGTGTTGTTGTTATTTTCATTATTACTATACCGTAATTACTATTGTCCACAGAAGAGTCATTACTCCCAATACCAATGATTATTGTTGCACCAATCGTCATGTAGGAAGCAAGGCTAAAATGGTGTCGAGAGCAAATGCCATGTATTTTTATTCAACGTGTACAAGCACCTGGGACTGGTCTGTATGCACAGTACCTATGTATTTACGCTGCAACGTGGAATCGAGCCACTCTCATTTTTCTTCGCGAGTAAACAGAAAAGAGGTTATGTTCCTCCGCGCTCCTACTCGGCGCGCAAACCGAATGACTTCTCTCTCGGTTAACTTTATACGGAAACTCGGTCCTTCTTGTCTCTTACCCGTGTTCCGTGCAGGCACTATCTATCTATCTATCTCTCTCTCTCTCTCTTTTTCCTGAAAGAGTCTCGGCTTAGCATGACGGCGTGTGCCGTGTCGCGCCACGTTCAGAGAAAGGCCTTGACACAGTGCGTGTCAAGCATCGCATGGCATATAGACGGAAAATCTAATGGATTTATTGAGTTTATATCAAGTAAGATTTTACACAGCGGATGACGGCAGCGACTTAAATCAATATGTTAAAACATAACCTACACCTGGTACGTTTAAACACCTGTGCACGGGGTATTAAAGACTTTACGTATTTCACTGGCCCTCGCGCCATTCGATTTCGTACTGTTTCGCAGTAACCGGCGTCTCGCTCGATAACTTGCGCAATACAAAATCGCGCGGCAATCGGTTCTCTAACGAAATTTCGAGGTCGTCGGCGTCCGTTATTTCATTACGGAAAATTCGTCGGGGCGCCATCTTGAATTCCGAAGTCAAAACAGAGACTATACATAGATATATATATATGGTCGTTATCGAATCTTCTAGAGCATTCTAAATCGTCATGTAAATTTATAGATAATAATAATTAATTTTATCAATAGTAAATAAATAAATATATATATTTTTTTTTTCAACGTCTTTGACTCTTTTTCAATATGGCCGCTTTTGACAGTTCCCACTGTATATTGGCCGATGTCAATCTCACGTACGAACGTCGCACCTCCGTTAATCGTTGGACTCGATTCAACCGTAAGCACGTTTCACGTCGGTGTCTTTCGCAAAATGCTGTCCAGGCATTTGCGCCTGCTCGCGCGTTACTTCATTCTGCGCATTCCGCATTACGTCACCAGGTATCGCGAACTTGGCTTGTTTAGCGATTTCCTCGAGAATTTCCACACACCTTTTTATCTTTTTTTTTTCTTCTTTTTTTTTCTTTTCTCGTCTGGCACCATTTACGTTATCCCACCGTAGCCAATGTATTGTTCACTTCCTCTGTTTCTCCCTCTCTTTCATTTTCATTTAAAATAATGTCACAGCATCAGCCTCTGGTCCGCGGCATCTCATCTCCTCGGCTTAGATCCTTTATACTCGTAACGATATTACACTAGGAATTTCATTTTGTGTCCGGCCGGTATTCCGCTCTTCCGTTAACAATATTCTGCTTTGCTTACGTCACGTATCATCTGCACGAAATTCCCTGAATTCGTCGAATTCCTGTGTGGAATTGTCATACGGTAAGATTCTACGGGCTGCGTGTACGTTTGGCGGGAAATTTGAAATCTATGAATATTTTTATGTCCCTGTGCTTAATTACGTCACTGTTCACAGAGTCCTGTACACTGAGTCACGTTGTCAGGTATTTCAGACTGGACGTTGCTCTTAAAAGAAAAGAAGAAAAACGGGTCTAAAGCGTAATTTACTTTTTCAATACGAATCGGGAGGAACGAGTGATAAAATATGATGATAAAAATCGTGAGAAAGAATAACTAGGTGAGTGAGCTGAAAATATCATTGTTGTTATTATTATTACGTATCGGCCGATAACGATTCATTCGGCGCGTCTTACGAATCGAAGAAAACAGCGTCGCGACGATAAAACAATATTTTCACTAAATTTATTGAGTATTTAACGTTGTCGGGATACGCCGTGCGTTAGACGCCCAACGCTGAAATACAGGATACCAATCAGTACCGATCGTCCCGTTGTGTACTTTGAATTTTCAACGGGACAATTTGCATACGTATTTCCATGAAAAGTAAGAAGTGAGGGGGAAGAAAAAAAAAATTGCTAACAATATGGCATCGGCAATGTTCCGTAAATAATAGAAGTTTCTTGGAAATCGTCTACCTACGTCTGTAGGAAAAATCTTGTCCCGTCTGCTCGATCTATCTTTCAATTTATTTTCTCCGGAAAGAAAAAAGAAAAAAAGAAGAATGATAAAAAATATAGAATATCATATCCACGCGAAATAAAGGAAGTCTCTAGGGAATAATAAGGGATTTATATGGCGTCTACGCATTCAGGGGGTGCTTTTTTACTCCTGACAGTGTCACTATAGATGGGGATAATATATATAGGTTCAGAAGCATCGACTGGACTCACTCAGACATGCTAATTCGATTCCTGAATATACCTACCCTTGCCTCGCCACCCCCTGCACCCTCCCAATACGGTTCACCTGTGGTCGGTCGCGCCCCGTTCTCATGTAACTTTTATAGTGAAAAACTTGCGAAATTATCCTGAGTCGCCTATGAACGATGGGATAAATAGGGTGGGATTGGACTGTGGGCTAGTGGACAGAAAATGTCCTGGTGGGGTAACTGCATTCGCGGCGAACGATGAACTGGGCTCGTCGGAAGTAGATAAGAAAAAAAAAAAGAGCTATCGGGGACAAGAAATCGAAACAAGGGAAGTTTCATCCCCCCCGAAGTAAAATTACGCGCCCTCTCTGCGGTTTCTCAGAATAATTTTTATCACGAAGAAAACGCGATCGATTTTCAGGACGGCGCTGTGAGGAGCTTTGGGGGTTGAAGAAGAGCGTAAGGGGGTGGTTTTCGTGCATCTTTTTTGATTTTTAAGTTTTCATCAACTACCCTCAAAACAGGGGATGGTCCGTTTGCCAGACGGAAGGTCGAATGCGTCAGATCCGGTAGACGAAGATATTTTACGTGACGGAGAAGAGGGGTTGAGGAAATAAGGGTTGGAAAAAAAAAATAGTCGGAAAATTTTTAAACCACGTCATTTTTCGCTTCGGTGGTTCACGAGTTTACGGAAATTCCGAGTTTTACGTTTAAGGGATGTTGCGACACGAACTTTTTGATAAGGTAGATAAGGGTTGTGTTAAAACATTTTTTTCCTCGGTGACTACGTTCATTAACTAAGAACGGAGACTGACTTGACAGAGGGACGGATGGGCAGAGACGGCGGGCAGACGAGAGGAACCGTGGAACGGGCAAGTGAGGTAGGGCAGTGTGGGAAGGAAGGTGCTCGGCGTCGCGACGCCTCTTGGTTTATTACGCCTGAGTTTGAAGGTTATGTTACCGGGGGTGGGATACCCGAAGGTCGTCTGGGGCGGTCTTATCGATTTCCCCAAACCTCATACCATCGTCCGATTTATTTTATAACACGGCAGACGACGCAGGAAAGTCTGACTCAAGGACTCTCCGTTCCACCACCTCCCCCCCGTCGTTTCCTCTGCCCCCCCCCCCCCCCCCCTCCCCCTGACAAATAGACTTGTGATCTACGATTTTGTGAATTCTCTGCTACCCGGGATTCGTGACGACTGCCGGTTGAAGGGTGGGTACCTGATATGGGTTGTGATTTTACATTGTGCGCCCGGGGTATTTGGATATACATACGTCTTTTTAATGGCTGGTGGGTAACTTGATTTTTTTTTTTATAATAATAAATTTCCAAATAATCTTTGGAACTTTACATAGGAACAAAAGTAATACACAGGGGTCTAGATTTTATAGGTTAAACCAGCTGTGCTCAAAGGGGTAGATTGATCTCGACCGATGAAATTAAGGTTATGGCTGAAATTAGTTGGCTCCTTGGGTTATGACTACTGAGGTTGATATAAGAATAGAAGAGAGGAAATACGTAGGAAGGATAACAGATTGATCGAGACGCCGACGTCATTTTCACTTGTGTTCCTTAATGACCTCCCGTCGCTCCTTACGTAAAGTTGAAGATAGAATCGGGGGTTGGAATGGGGAGGAAGATCCGTACCAAGATCAAGATAAAAAAAAAAGAGAATCAAAATCGATGCTTTGGTAAAATTAAATTTTTATGTAAACTTTCGGAACACGAAGTCTTGAGACTTGGATTTTAAGGGGGACAGAAGGGGGTTGCGAAGAGACGTAATATTTTTTGGTACACCGAATTAACGCGTACAAGGGTGGATCTGGCTTAGATCTCACCAAGAGTCGTATCTATGTATATTGAGGAGATCGTATGACGAAGTCGAACGTAAGGTAGGTGTTGAAGGAGGAGGGGGGGGGGGGGTGGGGGGGTCTAAGGAATAAAAAACAGTAGACATTACGATGCACATGTATATCGTTGGGGTTGGAACCTTCATGATTATCGAGATCATGGAATTTCACCCCTAGACGGTCTACGACCTCTTTAGAGGTCCGAGACACCCTTTCTTAGGAATATATAATTCTCGAGTCGACCCTAGTTACCGGGATTCTCGAGCGAGCCAGCCTCGATTAACGAGGCGATGCCCCTGTGCGAGGGGGTTGGAGAGGGGGGAGGGGGGGGCGGTAAGAAAAAAAAGGTGTAATAACAAAACAATTATAATCCACCGGTATGAGCCACCCTTCCAACCCCCATATCAGGGTGCCTCGACTGTATGAATTCAAAAGGGCGTGAAAGCGTTACCCAGACGCGACGTCGAGGGTCGCGACCTGTGTCGAGGTCGCCACTTACGGGGGTGGGAAAAAAGCTGCTGCAAGCATCAGGCGTATTTATAGGCTAGACCGGGTCTACTACGACCGTGTGCCATCATTTTTCGGGGGTCGCGTCGCAATTGTCCCGCGAAGGTACCGGATGACGGGGGGGGGGGGGGCGGGAGGGGGCCTGCTGACTGAATCTGTAGGGGTTGCAAGGAAACCGTCTAGACTCATCTCGCTAAGGGTAGGCGCTGGTGGTGGTAGCAGCATTCGTAGCAGGGGTAGTCGGTGGCCATGGGCGTCTGGATTGGAGAAAGTATCACTGGTGGTGGTTGAGGAGGAGAGGGGCTGTATTCGCATAGGGTTGGGTGGTGGGGATGGCGGGGGTCACGACAGAGAGTAGTCAGGGTGGGGTAGCAGTGAAAGTCCTCCCGCTCAATAACCCCTGACGCCAAGGTCACGGTCGCGGCCTCGACGCGACTACGAACTTTCCCCCCACTATGAATCCAACAACCCACCCCTCATACCAACCCCCAACGACAGACCAATCCCCGGAGGTCTCTGGCCCCTATCCTACCGCTCTGCGTCGTCGATTCTCTCTATTCATTTCCCCTCCTCTCCTCCTCCTTATCCTCCTTCCCTCCCATCCTCAATCTATTCGAATAGAGTCTCGTTAAACCTCAAATATCCAGACTGCGGCATTGTTGTTATCTTCGGCATCGACCCTCCCCCTCCCCCTCCCCCCTCAATATGTCTCTTGTCTATCATCTATGTATCCGGTGAACTACTTTGTACTATGGTGCACATTCTTACGGGCTACAACCACCCTCTCTCTAACCTTTCACTCTCTATATCCAACTTCGACCCTGATTTTGCGACGCTAACCTTGCGTAAGGGATTAATCACTGGGATTTCATGGTTTTTGATTTTATTGTTTTTGTTTTAACCACTGCCATCACTGATTTGTTGTAATTTTGAAAAAAAAAATTTTCTGCATCATACCAGAAGTTTGGGTTAGTCAAGCGCGGTAGCAGTGTTGAGCTCGTAATCGCACAGAAATTAATTATCACACTTAATGAGGTGCGTGCTTAATGTAATTTGACGAGAAATCTTGTCGGTTTAATTTGATCACGATTGTCGAGGATGCGTCGAAAAGCGACTTCGTTTTCAGCCTGTTTTTCTTGACGAAATTTTTATTCGTACTCGATAATTATGTTACACCCCTTATAGTGGACTTTCACCTACACGGTTGCATCTATCAACGACGTTATCAGTCGCCGATCCCAAAAATTTGGTTTGTGATAATAACCACCTATCCGCCACCCCTACAAAGCCCATCGCCACTGCGGACCGTTGACTTCATCTGACCTAATCGGTGTTAATTGTCAGTGACGACCATTCCCCTGCGTCCAATTAAAAGGAGTGTTTATATCAAATTCATCATTAAATCATCGTCTGGCTCTTTTTACGTATTTTCACGTTGAAATGGGGGATGAAAAAAATATATATATAAAAAAAGATGGCGATTGACGAGTTTTTCGCGATCGGACTAGGGTCTGCAAAAGGTGAGTCCGGTAGGTGGGGATTGTTAGACGGTTGGGGGTGGGAGGAGGGGGGGTCGGACCCGGAGGTTTTGATGATAACCTTGACCGTGGTGTATCGATCAGACGGTAGAACCCGGCAGTCGCCATGACTACGAGGGGTCCTCTCACACTATCATCCCTCGAACGCACTCACGCACAGTCCAAGTACTTAGGTGTGTACTAATATGCATTATTTTTGCAAAATTGATTTTAACGACGTGACTAATGATAAAAAATATATATTCCTCTTTTGATTTTTTGAAATTTTCAATGTTCCACCTTGCGGTATCACTTTTGTGTCTGGTGGCGGGGGTCTAAGTTTGGGTCTATGATCAGTCATGAGCTGGAAGGGGTCGGGGGTCGGAAGTCAGTGCGTCTGCTACTTGTCACCGATGTAGGGGTTGATCAGGACGTGAGGTGGTCCTCTGCGTACCCTTGTTCCGGAAGACGTGGATTCATTGGCGTCAGCCGGGGGCGACCGGATCATGAGCATGATGGATGCTGCGTCTTGCGAAGTGTGTGTGGATCTGCGTGCGCGGGGTCGAGGCTGGGCTGGGGGAGGGAGATGTGGCCAGAAGCGGATACTTGGGTCCAGCCGAGGACTGCCGGGCATAAGACCCGTAGGACCAGGAGCGACTGGGGCATCGGTCGCTCCTGAGGTCTGATGCGTAGGATCTTCGTCAGGCCCAATGGCAAGGACTCTGATCTTGCATATCGTCGCTTTGGACTAATGACCAAGTCGTGGGTAAACATTCATATGCGTAACCTAAATCGATCTCTGATTTATCGTAATATTAATATCTATCAGTTGATATGGAGTTGTTTGCGTATCCGCTTCGACCCGCCGTTGAGTCATCAGATGGTGACGTGTTGTCGGACCGGGCGCGAGCTACGTTCTTGAAACTCTAGAGGCGCTGCTGTAGGTCTGCAAGGAATCTTACGATGGGTTGCGGCAAAATCGGCGTCGTCGGCTCGATTCACCAGGTTAGTTGAGACTGCCGGCGTCCATAGCATTAAGGGCTGCACACACGTCATACCCATCTCAGAAATTATTTTTTCTTTTTAAATTGACGTGCGTCATGCGAAACATATATATGCTTTAGGAGGGATTGTGTCGGTGGATGTTTTTTTTATTTTCGATCAGGTATCGAGAGGCGTTTATGGGGTTCGATTGATTTTGAATTATTACGTATCCTTTCTGATATGTATAGAGTGCGTGGGGGTCTCAGATAAATTTCGCAGTGTAATATCCTGGGGTAGGAAGAATGATTGGAGTCATTCCGGTGAAGGGTTGAGGGGCTAATCTGGGTCGTTACACGTAAAGCTCAGTGTAAACGTCGGAGGTCTAGAATATTTTTTCAAAAATTACCTCACCCACCCCTAAATCCCTCTGACTGGGTAGAAAGGCTGATACCGTCTAGGGTACTCTATGGTTATGATATTTCGGGCTCATGGGATTATTCATAGGGGGTAAATATTTCTTACCCGATTATGCAAGGGGTTGCGTTTTTTAAAGAAGGGATGATACGTAATATCGTTTGTGATTTTAATTAAGGGATGCAGTCGTGAGGTAAAGGTCCAAAAGTGGACTCGGTGGAAATCAAAATTTTTCTGCGAGAGTAAGGGTTGAAAATTTTCTTGATCGATCAACACCCTCCCCTCCACCCGTCTCTGGACCCTCGTCTTCCTGAGGTTCGGTCTATTTTCTTTCTCTTTTTTCGGGGGGAGGGGGGGGGGCGGGGAGGTGAAAAAGTACAAGGACGTCTACTCGGAGATAGGGTGCGATAGGAAAGTTTCTCTAACCCCTTCGCCCCTCGTAATTGAAATGCAGACCTGTCAGTGAGGGAGACGGCGAGAAAGTTTAAGGGATGCCATGTTGCCGTCATGGCAAAAAGTGACGTAGAGTTTGATGGTGAGTCGAGCTGTGGATACCCTAGGGTGGGTCGGACTGTTCTTCTCTTCGCTGAAGGTTGAGTCTGGCCTAACCTACCTTAACAGGGATTAGGGTAGGGATCTACTCGCTCACTTTCGCTCGATAGGCAGGTTCAAGGACGGCAACGCCCTGTCTGCCTTGTCATCCCCTAACAACCTCGCCAAGGATACTACGCAATTCCCACTTTAACCCTAAAAAGCCAATTTTTGTGTGCTGCTGCCCCTTCTGGTATTTGGAGCTATTTAAATTTTTTTTTTTTTTTTTTTTTACTGATACCTGCAATATCTTTATCTGTGCTTGATTTTTGTATGACTCGTGACCTTGGATACCTGGGAGATATAAATTTAGTAATTGAATAATTTTTATTTCTCCATGTCTTTCTCGGTTAAATTTTTTCCTCGTCGGTATTGTGCACTGTGGGCATTATTAAACTGTTGTTGAATTATGCTGTAGCCGTGCTCTTGGTAATTTTTTTTTTTTTTCAAGTCACTCGGTATATCGCAGTACAGCGATAAGGGACTATCTCTCTGTCTCTCTCTTTCTCGGTAGGCTGGCATCTGGAATGCTAACGCTGTTGCAGCCTCCGCATTGACTTGCATTACGTACCGAAATGTTCGAAGCGGCGGAAAGAGACTGATTCGCGTACCTATCTGAGGTCGGAGGTCACACCTTAGTGATGAACTTTATATTTGCAGCGATAAAGCCTTTAGCTTATGAGACTGGAGAACAAAATTATTATGAAAAACTTAAGAAATAATTTTCATGACACACTTCCGTTTGGAAGATTATTGCAATTTTTTATAATTGGCGTTTTATTGATTTTTGAATTTTTTTTTTTTTTTCAAAATTCATCCCTTAGAATTCTTTTTTTTTCTGTTCACGTCCTGACCGACGACAGGTAATGGGAATAGGAAGTGAGAAAAAATTGCAATTACCAGCGAGAAATTCTTAGCTGTCGCACGTAAAGCCGCGACAGCGATTTTTATCGCGTGCTCGACAATAAACTCGACCAAGTACATCGTCGCGACTTTAGAAACGCGATCGCTGTTTTCTGAATAATTGTCAATTTTGTGTTTTCGCGACCCAACGTTTCCGCGACGAATCGAGTAGCCATTTTGAAAATATATCCGATCACCGAAGCTACCCTGTGAACTGGGCTTTAAGATCCCGTCCGTTTGCACCAATTCTAAGGGATGATTTTTCAAGTGAGATTCGTCTTCGTAATTCCTAATGGATATCAGATGGACCCGAGTAATTGGTATTAAAAAAACCAATCAACGGGGTAAATATTTTTTTAATGAATCCTCGGCCATTTCTTTTTTCGTAAACAAAACGACAGAGCCGACACTTCTAGGTGTTGGATATGTATTTACTTTAGCGGGAAGAGCGCGAAGCACAGAGGGTGGTAAAACAGCGTGACCTAGGACAATGTGACTGGTCCTGTGCTAGGTCACCCCCTCCATGACCCTTGACCCCACCCCTTACAACGGCGGCAGTCAGACTCTCCAGAATCAGCGTCGCTCTCCACCCTCTCCCTCAGAACTTTATATCAATTAGACGCCAACCCCTCGTACCGTCTCCTCGGGATCTCAAAGCCTCCCGCCGCTCAGTGAAAGGCGTCGCGACGCTGGGCGTCGAAATAACTGTCAGGCAACTTTCAGGAACTTTCGCTCAACCAAATTTACCGTTGCTAATCGATAGTCCGGGCGAAGGTTAAAGTTGAGGTTAAAAGAAAAAAAGTATATAAAATTCGTTTCCTACCGTTAATTGTCGTACAGGGGGTTGACGGGGGTTAATTCCACCCCTTCGAAGAGTTAGTTAACGTAATAGCCACAGGGTGGCTGATTATCAGTAAATGTCACCGACTCCTTTTAAAGACGCACTTTTCCTCTTTCACCCGAGTTAACGAAGACGCGGACAAAGAGCGACAAGATCTTCTTGATAAAGTCTCATAAAAATTTCCCTTTGCGAATTGATACAGTTACGACGTAGGTAACGTGGCGGAGGGCATCGTAGGTTCTGGATATACCGGGTCGACCTTGGTTAAGGGCGTAGCGCGTCGCAAAAGGGAGGGGAGAATAAAAATAAAAGGGTGGGTAAGGAAGGGATGAAAAAAAAAAAAAGAAATCGCCGCAAATTTCGTTTGACCCCAACGCCGAGGCAACTCTCCCCGGGACGACGTAATAATCGAAGGTTGCGTCAATAGGGAAAACGGAAGGGGCGGTACGGGGAAGAGAGGGGGGAGGGTGGGTTCATGGGGTGAGTCTATAACCGTGGCAATGCCAACCCCAGTTTTGGCATACACCCTCCGTCCCCCCGTCCCTCGCTTCATCTTGAAGCTGGTGACCTTGATACGCTGGATCCAGGTGGGCATTTTAAGGGTGGCTCGAGACGTGGGTGTTCGTCTCTCCAGGGTTTGGCATTTTGTAGTCTCTGCGCGCGGTCGGGCCTAGGGCGGCCTTGCCGGAGGAGGCGAAAGAAAGGGAAAATCCCGAGAGTCCTTGCAGAAGGGCGGGGGAGGGGGGGGGGGGGTCGACGGCGGCGAATTGGGAATAGGTAGGGTCGGGAAAAAGGAAGGCCGAACGGGATAGAATAAAAATGGCGTCCTCTGTTTGCTGTTGCTGTCTGCTACCACGTAGTCAGTCCGGGTAGGGGGGGGTGGCTGTTTGTGGACGGACGGGACTGTCTAGGTTGGGGTAGGACGTGCCCAGAAGGTCGTGGAAAGGACGTGGTAGGTCTGGTAGGGGTAGGTCAGCACCTACCTACGCACCTCAATCAATACGAGTCTATGACGGCCTGACTCCGACACCTACGCGAACCAGCACACCCGTTAAATTATCCACTAACACACGAACGACTCGTCCTACATCACCGGCAACCCCTTTGCACTTCTCAATGTCCTCGTCTGGTGCCCGATAACCCTGAGCTTGCACGAGACGGCGCGAATCGAAAAAATAATTAACCCGATAAAAAAAAAAAAATTTTTTTTTTTCAACCCTCAGTCAAGTTTTAAAAAATTTTCACAATCCCACCAGACCCGTCGATTGATTTCAATATTGAAATCACGTCCTGCATGCGAAGCGTGCAACAAATTTTTATCAACACCCTACCGTCTAACTACCCCTTGTCAACCCCTGCGATACGCCGTCACTATAAATACCAGGTACTCGCACAAAGTGCACCTACGACCCAAGTACGTACCACCCCTACCGAAATACACTTCCTACGAGGGTAGTTGTACGTATAAATATATTCGCGCGCGAAAGTGGCACATGACACCAGAAAGGGTTAAACTCGCAGGGGTCGCGCACAGGATTCCACCCTGCTTCCTGGTCTAGTGGACGAAACGAGGGTCGCTGAATTTTCATTTACCCCAGACCCTGGCTAATCTCACACAACAGAGAGGATACGAAATTCGCACGTGAATCGCAGCAAGGGTCGCTACCCCCGAGTAAACTCCCAGTATCGATAAATTGGGCTGGCGCATCGGTAAGACAAAAAAAAGTGCACAGGCGGATACGGCGCTACAGGTAGATGCACCACTGCCCCTTAAGGGTAGGTTGCGCAAGGGGGTGGTTCATCTCCATAGTAAGGGAGTAGTAAGCTGTTTGCTCGCTCGCAGAAGGGTGATTCTGCTAGGGAACGAGAAACTAGGTGGGAGTCACGGAGTAGGAAAATTCAGGTCGCGCCTTGACACACTTGCACTTACCACGTGCATCGACGGCATGCACTGCGCATGCGCACTGGGAACGACTCGACCGCCAACTGTCGCGCGCTCCCTGCACTAATCGCTCCTTACTCCGATATCCAAAGGAATCAGAGAGTGGTGTAGGCACAACTGACGACCGCGAATACATAGTGTGTACCTGATACCACGAGCTCCTTTAATAGAGTGTGTACCACTGATTACGATTGTATCGAAAATAATTAGTGCGTCTCAGGTCGTCCTGCACCTGTGCCACATGCATCATGCTACCTTTGCCACAGAAATATCTTAGTACGATTTTTTTGTCGTCGGGAAGAGATTTGGAGTGAAAATGTTTTTTTTTTTTTAACAGTGATTCAAAAAATTATCTCATGCATTCAATTGTCAATGGGTCGTTGACCTTTGAACTATCGACTGTTAGTAAACCCTATCTATCGTCGTGACCCCCCACCCCATCCCCTTGGGCAATGACGTTATTCTCGTCTTGCGGACGCACCCAAAAACTTCTTTTGTCGCTGCCAAGGGAAAAAGAAATCGAGGAAGAGTTTTCACGCCGGTAAACGTGCGTCGCGACGCTCTCGCGATGCAACGGCGCGAGCTCGACTTGCGTCTATCTAGGCCAGGGCTAAGCGAACACGGTGGATTTTATGTTAGTGTGTATGTATGTATATATATATATGTGCGTATATAAAGTGCATAGCGTGCACATGCAAGTGCACCGTGTGAGAGCACGGTATTTCTATACCAGAGGATTTGTCTATACTTGTCCCAACGCAGCTGTGCGAATTGGACGTACGATAGCAAGTGCGTGCACATGCACGCAACTTCGCTATAGTCCGAGATACCTTCTTGGCAGTATCTCCTTAGCCAGATATATGTGTATATATATATATATATCTCACTTTCGATTTACGCCATATTCACGTAGCTGCAATAGATCGGACTTCTCGATCTGATTCGGCCGACGACATTAACACCGATTTTCAGCCGGCGACAAGTCGGTTATTAAGGTTATCGCCGAGGATCTTTCGTATATTTTGCCAATCTTTATGCTCACCCTCTGTTAACAGCCAATACACTTATATATACATATATGTGTGTAAGATTTAATTTCGTCATGACTTCTTCAATTCGCTGCACCTTGACGATTCCAATATGGCGGTCGAGAGATTGTTAATTATCTCGTTGCATCTGAATAACGATCGTACGATAGACTTGACTTTCTTACTCCGACACTGACGGTACGGACGCGTACAAGATTGATAAAAAAGAAAAATTATAATGCACATAAAAAATTTTATTTGGCATCCAAGTATTTGCAGAAAAAAAAGTAATTAATGCCAACATCCATTACGCGCTATCTAATCGTCCGGTGGGAAGAAGCTTTAATCGAGAACGGACAAATATTATTTCTTCAGGCTTCCCATTGCGTACGGGTGCGTAAGGTAGTCGGCAGTATGGGCGTCGTGTACACAGCCCAGTACACACGACCCGTAACAGCAATGCGGATAATGAAGTTTACGCGTTTAGCTATCTGCATTTAGCATTGACATCGTAGCTGTCTTGCTTGTGCGTCGATGTAACGTTGGTCGGATTGAATTTTTTTTTCTTTTTTTTTTTCCTTTTTTTTGTTCAAAAGCAGTAAATAGCCTGCCGATATCTGTCGCCACTGAGAGCAATAATAATAGTATCAAGCGCCGCTGACTACGGTGTCTTCGTAAGGGTCCGTCCAGGGTCGTGAGACGTTATAGCGGAGGAGGAAAAGGGAGTGTGGCGAAGCCGGGGCACGGGGGCACGGGGAGGGGCAAGGGTCCAGGGAATAGGGAGGGGAGGGGTTGCAGGAGAGGAGGAGATTGGACGCCCAGGAAGAAGATGGGACCAGGAGGGGTCGCGGGGGGCCTTAAGGAAAGCAACGACCGGTCTCTCCTCCCCATCGGGACTTGGCGTTCGCGCGAATCGGTTTAAAAATAGGTCGGGTCGCGCTGTCGACCAGGATGTGCAGGGGAGATTCCGCGACGGAGGCTCAGGGGCTTTGGTAGCTTCCTAAGAGATGGCTGGCTGGTATTGGGTGGCTGGCTGATTTTGACTTCTGGTCCGAGCCTCGTTCTTATGCACTTGGTTCGCGCTCACTTGGGCGTTCGGTCAGTTGGGTTATTCGCTGGTTGAAGATTCGTAGAGGAGCGAGAAGGACGGACGTATAGGAGGGAACGTGTGTGTGAGAGAGAGAGAAAGAGAGGCGTATACGTATGGTACAAGGTAGGGCGAGGTGCCGCCGCTTGCATAGCTGGCGTGCAGTTGCAAGTCGCCTTTGAGTTTGCAGGGACAGGAGGGGAGGTGGCGGTGGCTCCTAGTGGGGAAGAGACGGGGAGGAGAGGGGGTACGTGGTTCCGAGTCGGATGAGGCAGGGCAGTGGGGTTAGGCCTTGGGAGAGTTCGCTGCACCTCCCGTCCGTCGCCCCCAATCCCCCGGCGACGCCGACGCCGCCGTCCCCTCGTTCGCCTCTCGTCTAACTTCCCCTTTCCAACTCGGCAGCGCGATACACATGCAACGCCGATGCACACCGAAGGCTCCCCGGCTCGTTCGCACGCCAGGGACCTTCTTCTCTTTGAAAGCGATACGCAAGCCCCAGCAACGCCGGGGAGCCAGATCGACGACGTCGCTCGGGATGGCTGCGAGTCGAATTGGCCCAAGGAAAGTATCGCCGACGGTGAAATTAATATGGAAACTTGCCACAAGTCATTGTTAAATGGCACGACCATTGTAATGGCCGTGTGGCGTTTGGTTAGGAAAATTCTTTTTTTTTTTTTTTTTACGGTTGCTCTTCTTCTTCGGCGTCACTTGGGTTGGTAGAACTTATTGCACGTGGGCGTCGTACGATCTTTCCGGTTCTGAGTCGCGCGTCCTTGATAAGCGGACACGCACGTTGCGCGAGGATCGACTTCTTCTTCTTCTTCTTCTTCCCAGGGTAGTTTTCAGGCTTGGTTTATTCATTGGCGAGAGACGCATGGGAGGAATTGAACTGTAGGTTGGTAACACTGCGTCGACGGGCCCTGTAACCTTATGCGCTTGCCCTCGGTACTGTAACGGTAAATGGCTAGTTAACCGATGGACTCATTGTCATTGGATGAATGTGTCTCGTGGTCTACGAGAGAGACGTCTCCGGCGCTGCCCGTCGTAACCTCTCTTGCTTTTATTTATTGATAAACGAAGCGTCGCTTTCGAGAAACGTGCCGGGAAAAAGTGCGCGTTAGTCTCGGCCTGAATCGCCGGCTAATGCATTGCCTCGGCTCCTCTTCGTCTTCACCTCTGTTATCCTCTCTCTCTGTCGCGATATACATATCTTCCCAGGCACTTGTTATTACCGATTCGATCGCTTCCGTCGGTAACTTCGTTTCCGTGGCACCAGCAATTTTTTTTTTTTCGTGTCTTTTCAAGATAATCGATCGACATTATAATTTTCGCGGGAAACTCCACTTGAGGCATATGATTCGTAGTTGATGGTTTGTCCGCTAGAGGGTCTGTTCAATTTGTACCAACCTTCAATTTTATTAGTGAAAAATACATGTGACGTTATGGTACCTTTTTTTTTTTATTGATCACCAGGTTCCTTCGTGGGTTGGTATCTATGGACATATATATATATAAACTGTATAGCCTATATAGAGTCGACCACCATAGCAAAAAGAAAATCCGGTGTTCTCCCTTTACCCTCCCTCCTCCTCTCTGAAGTACTTCTCGAAGAGGCGTCTCTCTCTCTCTCTCTCTCCTTTGGATTCTCTCTTTGTCTCCTTCGCCAATCTCTCTCTCTCTCTTTCTCTCACTCTACACGGGCACCTTGTATCTCTCACCTCTCCGCAAAACCGCGGCTACGCCCCTGCCGCGGGCTGCCACATTTTTTTCACTCTTGTAGGTTGGTAGGTAGACACCCGATGAAAACCGACGTTCGATGTCTGCGCTAAATCTTACGGTTAACTCGAGAGGTGGAGGGGACGAGGGGGAGGCGGGGGTCCGCAAGGATCCTCGTGAACTTTCAACCCTTGCCATAATACTGATACTCCTTCTTTTTATTCGATACCGAAACAAACCCAACCCTTCCATTGAGGATGAAGGATCCGCTGAAGAAAATTACGTGTGGGGCTTGAAGAAAATAACCCTTTGAAAATTTCTACCAGGTGCGCGACAGCCAACCGTAAGAAAAAAAAAAAGTCAAGTTCGAACTCGGATGATGCATCTTTCCATGAAACTGGAGAAATTCCTCATTGGATAAAAAGAAAAATAGTAGACGCAAAACTCTCGCCGCGTGCGAGACTTCGAAAGTCGCGGCTTTCCTTACCCTCCTCCCTCCTATTCTGAATTAATAAAACATCCCGCTAAAAACGAGAGTCTCGCGAAAATGAATTCTGTTCCAGCCGGAAAGTCTCACGCGATGCAGCGCCAAGTTATCCAGGTGCAGTACGTGGGACGTTCTTTGAACTTCTCAACTTTTTTTTTTTTTTTTTTTTTCGTTAAAATCTTCAAGGTGTCGAACATCGCCGTATGTTACTTTCGTAGGTTATAATTTACGTCGCGTCCGAACGGTGGCGCCATCCGTGTTTACCGTTGGCGTGAATCGGAAGCTCGTGACCGTTCCGTCCAGTTCGATCAATTGCGAGAGTATGACGAATTGGAAATCCTCGTTTTCCTGGATCAGAGCGTCGTCGTCTGATACTCAGACCGTCATCCTCGCCGATCGTCAATCTCGTCCTCGAGATCGGCGAGAGTCACGCGGTTTTCTCTCTAGGCCAGTATAGAAGCCGCGTGCCGGTTGGCTTTTTTGCGCGAAAATAACTCTCGACCAGTCCCACGGGAACCCCGGGTGAATTCCACGTACTAACCGTGGCCTCTCTAACCTACAGGTCCTTACAAGTAGCCCCCGTAGAATCGCGTACAATCCTTTCCCGTATGCTTATGTGCTTTTGCAGTGTATAACCTCAAAAAGAAGTGACGCTAACCGTAAGCTATAAATAAATAAATCTAACGTACAGTTCCTTACAAGTAGCCCCGTAGAATCGCGTACAATCCTTTCCCGTATGCTTATGTGCTTTTGCAGTGTATAACCTCAAAAAGAAGTGACGCTAACCGTAAGCTATAAATACGTGATAAAAACAATCAGGAACCTCCTGCCCTCCTACCTCTTAAAATAACACGGCAACGTCTACATAGTACGAGTGAATCATTGCATCTATAAATTCAATAAATATTTATGAGATTTCGATCGACGAATTTTATTTATCGATTTAATCGATCTACTCGAAGGTGGGTGAGAATTTTTAATACGCAACGCATTTCGGGTAATTTACGTGGCAGCCTGCGATTCGGTATACGTATGTAGGTGTGTGTGTGGTAACGGTTCGGTATTATCATTTTGAAATATCAAAATCGATAATCGTTTTCGTACTTAATCGATAAGATTTTATGTCGATCCGATCGAATCGTTTTATGCCTGCTACTTGTCGGCATTTTCTTGCGAGCGAACGAACAGAAACTCTATTTTATATCGACACCGAGATACCTGAGTGATAAGGCACTGATAATCTTCTTAGCGCGTTCTGTGTACTGTGTACGGAGATTATATAATATATATGTAATTATAAATTATTAATATACATGTAATCACGTACGCGAATCGTATGTAAAATTTATGAAAACATCGTAAGCGATATCGTGCACGTATAAGAATTGTCGAATGGCTTCCAAAGGCGAAAATAACATCCGGGAAAGACACTGGCGCCACGCCTATAGTCATCGCCGTTAACGATAATCCTTGTATTCGCACCTGTGTTTGCGAGTGCAACGTCTCTCGTTCCCTCGTAAAAAATTTAAAAACTTTATTTCATTTCCATCACGCGAAGTCATCAAACTATTCGTAGCCACTCGAAGAACACTTATAAGCCTAGAGAACGCCTCCTCTGGGAACGCTGCCAGAAAGCTACGAGGGTTAAGGTAAACAGGTACTCTAGAAACGGTAACCTATTAAGCATAGATGAAGAGTATGAAAAAAAAAAAAAAAAAATTCAAAAAATCAAAAAATATGACCAAGTATTTGAGAAATATTAAAGAAAAAGCGATATATTCCCGTGTCCTATTCCAATGCACGGTAAAAGTAGCTTTTCTTTGAGCTAGAGAGTGAAAGAAAATAAGAGAGAGAGAGAGAGCGAAAGAGTTTTAAAAAAAAGAGAGGAGAGACTCTGGTTCAGGTTCCAATGTTGCGGTAGGCTACGTACACTGTATCGCGAGCTTCTAACTACAGTCGTATTCGTGCCGTAGTAGCTGTGCCGCGCGATCCCGTCCGTGTGCCTTGGAACAGTGCCGAGCTCTGCCGAGGTTCGCCGAGCGTAGCCGAAGTCCTCCTCTCGAGCGTGGAACCACAGTGGAATAGCTCGACGGCGTGCGAGAATCGAGGAGAGTGAGTCTGGAGTAGTGAACGAGCTTGGACTAAGCTAGCTAGCGGGCTACCCTGAGCGACCCCGTCGGTTCCGAGTCAGTCAGTGTGCCACCGGCGAGCGTCCATAGGCGCCTCTCCTCCACGTTACACTCTTGACTCTCCTCCGCCGCCGTCGCCGACTGCCTTTAACAACGTCCCGCCGACGTAAACATTCGAGGGTTGCACGTCTACCGGAGAGGTTCGCGCGCCGTCATCTTCATCGGCAAAGTATTCCCGTACCTGGTGTTACGGACTTCGTCAGTCAGTCAGTGTGTCGAATCTCGTTCGATGAGGATTCGATTATTGTTTTTAAACTGAAAATACGCCTTTACGTTACTCGTGACTGATAACGCCGGTATTAACGACGTTCGAACGTGCTTCGTTTTATTTGAATTTCCAACGGCTTTTTCTCGTGGCTTCTTTGTTGTTTTACGTTTTCTCGTACGTCGCAACGACGAGGAAGATTCTTCGAATCCTACGATCGGAAGATAACGTTCGGGAGGAGTGCGTGACGAAGTGAGAGAGAGAGAGAGTCGCGCGCGGTTTTCACCGCGTCGACTTTTCTAGCTGTCTCTTTGGCCTGGTGCTGTGACTGTACTCGGTTTTCTTGGAAACTTGGACGATCGTTTTCTCTGTCTTTCCTACTGTGACACGCAGCTTATCGATAACAGTGCCCCGCTAAATTCGAGTTGCTCTCGCGCGATCGTTGCGCTTTATTAAATACTTTAAAACGCTGTTTTAATTATCGCGGAAAGTTTCTCATGCATCGAATAATGGATGGTTAAACGTTTTCGTGAATTATCAAATGGTGTTAAACTGGTGGGACGTAAAACAGTGAGACTTGACAAAGAGAGTTTTATACCCACGAGGAATGAACGACGAGGTTATCGTGCATTGGTAAGGAGCAGGAACGGGTTAAGGAAATGGTAATCGTCGATTGATTATCATCGAAGAAGAAACGAGATGACAGCGATCAACCGATAAGCCGCTCTCCCGCTTCTTAAAGGAAGTCGAAACTGTAATCGTGGATATTGCCGTTGTTTATTAATAGTTTTAATTGAAAGTGCAAGAGGCGCAAGAGAGGAGTCGGAGGCAGCGATACTGAAAGAGAGGTTAGAAAAGCCTGTAAAAATGTTAGAGGATCAGCCGCTCGACTTGAGCGTTCGCGTTGGTGACTACGCTGAATATTCACGGGATCAGGATGATCAGGATCAGGATCCTGATCAGGAGACCAAGGATCTCGAAGACTATGGGAATGCAACTGCTTTACGCTTACGTGGTCTTATGACCACGACAACCACCACCTCCAACAGTACCTCGTCCTCGATGGAGTATTCACAGGGCGACAGGACCTGCTCGGAAGACTCTGATGACTCCTGCAATTCTGATAACCATAAGGACGGTACAAGCAACATCAGGTCCCGTTCAAGGCCACCGGGTACCAAACCCTACAAGAAGAACCTCATGCGGAGATACCGTGAGTCCCTACTGAGCTCACGTTAGAGTATTGTTACGGCTGTCACTTAAGAGTCACAAGCATCGTTGGCGTTTGATCAATTAGGTCGAATGATAATTAGAAAATTGTCGAATTAAATTGATAAAATATCTAGTGCATAGTTCCTGTCTGGGGGGGGGGGATTCCGTAATTTGCTCTTATCGTACGTTTTGGAAAATGAGGCCCAGCAGAGACCTCGTGTTATCTTCTGAATTCTTTAATTAGAAGTTATCAATTAAAATAGTCCTTCCTCGCGATTAATTTCTCTTAATCGAGAATCAAGTTTCCTAATCACTCGGCTCTTTCGACTCTACCGTCATTTCATCACATTCTTATCTCTGGCTTCTACGTGACTTTAGT
Source organism: Calameuta idolon (assembly GCA_030142285.1). NCBI lineage: Eukaryota > Metazoa > Arthropoda > Insecta > Hymenoptera > Cephidae > Calameuta > Calameuta idolon. The sequence continues at coordinate 41,354 of JARQSV010000025.1, read as the reverse complement.
CTCCTTCGATTTAATTTTCGTTTCTGCGATCCTGGGTGCCCGTTTGGTTATCATGGTGGTGACTGGCTGGTGGCTGGGCCCCTATTCCTGCAGTCCGCTACTAACACGTTAGACCATAGTATGATCCACATCCAACCTACCAGTAACGGAGTCGTGTGAGTGCGTAATTTCGGAGATAAAAATATTACGCAAGGCACCTTGCGAAGGTCGTACGAAGCTGACGGGAGAGACCGCGACAGAAAGAGAGAGAGAGAGAGTGAGGAGGAGAGCGTCCGTGGCAGCAGGATGAGAAGACAGAAAGGGAAAGCGATATCAAGTATACATGCAGGAGTTGGAGAGAGGTAGAAGATTGAAAAATAGAGACGAAGAGAGAGAGAGAGAGTGAGAGAGTGAGAGAGAGAGAGAATATAACGTTTAAGCCAGATTCGTATTTCGATGCTTCGTTTTGCAATTTCCGATTAGGAGCTGCGCTGCCTCAACGATAGTGCTTGTTGACCTGCCCCAACCCCGACAAAATTAGAGTCGCGTATCTTTTACTTGCCCGTCACGATTCTTCTCAAGTGACGACTTCGTTTTTCGCACCTTCCAGCATCCTTGGATAATATTTAGCCGCTTTTCGGAACCTTCGTATATATCATTGCTTTATTGGGCGTTTCTTGTAAGTTTGTGGGGATAAATATTTTTTTTTCTTTTTTTTTTCTTAATTTTTTTTTTTCTCTCTTGTTTCGCTTCATCGAACTTTGATCTTCGAAAATATTTCCCAATTACAGTCTGTGTGTCTCTTGGCAACCCTTTTCTTTTTGGAATTCCAAAAGTGTTTTCACGTTCCGCAACCACGGGGGGTTCGGATACATCCGGAACGTCGTTTCCCCATGAATAGCATTGAAATTGTAACGTCACCTCGTGTAACCGAGTGCTGGGAGGATCGGGAGAAAGCGTTTTTTCCAAAAATTTCACTCATTTTTCATTTTAGTCACAGTTCACGTCCAGGACACGAGACCCAGGACACTTTCTCGTGTCCCTTGAAAAGATTTGGGATTGACTTTCTCTTACGGAAGATCCTTTGGAAAAAATTTTTCTTTTAGTTACCCTCTGTTTCTTTCTTTTTTTTTTTTCACAAAATTTCAAAAACGCTTCACACATGACGTGGATATTTCTGGATCACTCGTAAGGATACACAGTACACACGTGCCTGAAATATATATTTTTTTTATCCTTAAAGGGTCTCCCGTGGTTGAATGTTACGAGCTATCCGGCATCCCTTGTATCTTGAAATTTTTTTTTTTTCCCCCTATACTATTAAACCTGACTCGAAACTCCCTATTACAAAAAAAAAGTGTCTTTTCACCAAAAAAGTACCGTTTTGGGTTTGAACCCTTTCACGGGTATAAGACAGGCAAAAAGAGGAGGAAGAACCATTTCGTAGCTCGAGTGAGAATATTGAGTGAGTCAAGGGTTGACGAGAGGGAAGAAAGTTAGAGAAAGTAGTAGGAGAGAAAAGGAAACCGAATTGCCCGTAGTTTCTGTGTTTGGCTACCGTTTGACTTATTGACGATTGCGGTGTCTTTTCTCTCTTACTTCTATCTATCTCTCTCTCTCTCTCTCCTCTCAAAAGTTCCCTCCTGCCTTCTCTCTCTTTCTCCGTAATACCTTGTAAACCTTCACCAGGTACCTACCTAAAGCTCAACTCGCACTGAATGTAAATTAAACATTTACGACACCGACCGCCCACCAGTAACCACTCTGAAGTTAGCCGTAACAGCAGTGGGCGGTAATTTCAAATTTTTTTTTTAATACTCAAATCCTCCACTGTCGTTCTATTAAAGTAAGAAGAACGAAATTCATAATCTCATAGCTTCCGGTGTGATCCTCACCTAACCAACCCGTAAACCTTACCACCCACTCAACCCACACCTCAAACACTAACATTCATAGTTCTAAACCGGAATGGTTAATAAGACCTACTCTATAATACATACTGCCTTCGAGATAACGTGCTCCTTCAGACAATAGTCGAATTCGACCTCGTATTGAAAAATATCATTTTTTTTCCTACCTTATCGACGTCCCATATTTCTTCGCGTACCCGTAAAGCTTCGAGGAATACGACTGTATTCGATCGTACGAGAATTGACGATCCTACGTTGTTTTTTTTTTTCTTTTTCCGGAAGTCTCCGAATTTTTGGTAAACCGGAAAGTGACAGACGCCATCGCGAGGCGCGTTTCGCCGCCTCGGGTATATTAACAACGAGGAATCGAATAACTTGGAAATGGGCGGTGTGTTTATATTTAAATAGCTAATGGTTCGGGGAAGCGTCGTGGGCTCATTGTGATTCAGGATATTAGCTCGTCGAGGAAGGAAGGACTAACTTCCTGTCTGCCGGTCCCATCCCTTAACTATTTTTCCCTTATCCCTTAAACGTCGAGCTCGTCCGCAGCTTCGTCCGTGACAGTAGACGCGCGGACAGTCTTGCATGAATTATATGAAAAAAAAAAAAAAAATCAAAATTATAAATCCCTCGTTAGTGAAAATGAAGAATTTTTCTTCAAAATCCTCGCTGTCTTATTTCATAGCAAATCCTGAAACTCGCATCCGGTCGCCTTTACCGGAAATAACGATAATGGATAATAATAATAATTTTCTTCCGTGTTCTCAAATACTCCCATACCTACCCCTCCAATCCTTCGTCATCCTTTCTCCCACCCCTCTATCCGCACCTCGTCTTCGCAAAGAAACTTTCTTGGCTCCGCTCGAGAAGTCAATTTTTCCGCGGCCTTTCGCGGTATTTTCCACGTCGATCGGTTTCTCGATGAAACGTTCCTCCCCTCCCCCCTCCCCCTCGCCCACACTCTCTTCCCCTCCTGTCGCTACTCCCTCTTCCCCTCCATCGCCCTTTGGTGGTGGGGATGAGGGAGAGGAGAGGGACAGTGATAGGGTGAGAGTGAGAAACGTCGACGAGCGTATCGGCGGGTCTGTGCTGTGACGAGGGGGAGGGCAGGGGAGGGAGTTTCAGGCTCGCCGGAGAGGGGATGATCAAGTTGACACAGTGGGGGACGGGGGGGGGGGTCGTAGGTGGTCGCAATAGGAATCTGGGGTAGACTGTCCTTGTGCCTTCTGGGTGCTTATTGGAACGTTGGCACGAAGACACTGTGTACTTTGGTCTAGAGGGTGATACAAAAGACAACGGTGCCTGGTGACCTGATAGGTAGATTAAAAAAAATTGATATTTTTTAGCCATATGAAAAGTAAGTCCACCCCCCCCCCCCCCAGAATTTCCTCTGCCGAATAATTTAATACGTGTCACTGAGAAAAGTACAAATAAATTGAAATTCCTTTCAGGTTATATCGGAATCCTGAGTGTTTGAGTTCTTTGATAAAGAAAAAAAAAAAAAAAAATTGGGAGTTTTCGTACCTGAAAAATTGTCGAATAATTTTTCGTTGTACGTTAAGCGTCATACCGAGCATAATTTTGTATCGTAGTCGGGCGAGGAAGAGAGGAAAAACAAGAAATGTGTAAAACTGTCGATTTTATCGAAAAAGAAAAACTCAACGACTACTTTCGTTATGGAAGCTATAGGTACCCGTCGATGTATCCGTGTAACTAAATAGAGGTTAGGTAAAGTGAACGCGGTGGTTGGCTATGAGTATAGATATATATATATATATATATATATACACCGAGAAGGAAGGCGTCACGACGCCGGCGGTGCATAGAGGAAGAGCAGCTCGCTGAATGCACCAGCCCTGACCTACATAGTAAACCGTGTTGTGGGCTGGCTCTACGTACGTACGTTGGCCTAGCCTGTACTGTCCTAGGCTATCCCCGGCCTAACCTAACCTAGACTAGACTATTATAGCCAACGAGGTACTTCATACGTGTGTATCGGTACATACTCTTGCGCATGTAGCAAAAGCAACGCGCGTAACCGAGAGCGCGAAGCTTAACAGGCAATGGCCTGGTATGGTATACGTGTGCCTATATATATATATATATATATATATATTCCATATGAGCATAATCGCGCGTAACGCGCATGCGTCACGCTCAACGAACAATTTACATACGAAATTCACTCGACTCGCAGCTATGTTCACTCGGCTCGGCAAATCGTCCCGAATCCTCGGTCAGCTACTTCCTCGTCCTTGACACGTTTCTCCGCTAGATTTGCGTTGATTCGCGATAGCGCTCACGTCCGCGACACGTGTGCCCCTTCGACGATTTGTCCAGGTGACCTGGTAGGAGAGAGAGCGTAGTGAGCGAGGTCGGATTTTCGTGTGTGAGAGAGAGAGAGTGAGAGAAGGAGATATAAATGAATAAAATCAAAGAGCCAAGGATGGACCATCTGTCCCAGCATCCAGTATACCTGGCCATACGCTTTGTACCGTTAGAAGATGCTTTAAGGGATAACCTAGTTTTGGGTCTGCTATTTAACGGGACTCCTCTATTCCAGGCTGTTGTGCGTGTAGGGGAGCGAGACACCTCAGGGTCCCAATTTTACCACGTTAACGAGCGAAAGGGTTGAGACTTTCGACTTTCTCCCCTGTCCCCTTTCATTATACACACACTCCCTCTCTCCCCGCCCCCCATCAGCACCCACTCTGCGTGAGAAAAGAATTTTTCTTTCCACCGACGCAGACGGTTGCTGTCGAATCTTTTACCTCAGACTTTCTTAATTTTTTTTATCAAATTTTTTTTTCATCCTCCAATCCTTCACCCCCTCGACCCCCCTCTCGTACCCCTTTATCCCGTACCCTAATTTCTCCTCCCGCACACCGTCGCACCCCCAAGCTCTCTTACCTACCCCAAGGAAGTGGGCGTGGAGGCTTGAGTAACGCGAGGATATACATTCCTGACAATGGATCTTAGCCTATTCTGGCCTTTTGGGCCTCTTCAGAGAAATAGGTCAGGGCCTTGCACAAGAGGATCCATGGGAATCCCCGGATACCCTTGGTCTCTCCCTCGAACCTCCCTCAACTCCTGATCCTCCGCATATCCCCAAATGACAATGCTCACGACGACGGCCGATCGTCCCGAAATCGGATCGGCAATTCAAGAGCTTACTGACCCAATTTCACGAACCTAACCCGCATCCCGGATTCCGTAGATTCCGAGCACGAGATCAAACATTCTCGGTATCTCCAAGTTAAACACGATAAAAGTTTAACGCGCCTGCAATTTAGTACGAGCACACAGCAATACTCCAGCTCAACACTCAGGAACCTAAGCCGTAGGCGCACGTTACTTTTGAAATTGCCGATACACCCGTATATCATACGTAAACAAACGCAATGACAGTTCACGCACGATCGTTTATGCACGCACGGCACGCGTTTTACATATGTGCAATTCGAATATGACTTTCGTGTGTAATAACATGTCTTTCCCGACGAGCATACTTATACCGTCACGCGCTGTTACCGTACACGCATGGTTACGTATGTGCCACGTATGTACTACTGTGTAGGTGCACGTGTTTTTACATTCGTGTGTATATATATATATATATATATATACTGAGGCCTCTAAACGTCGTTCACTCTCGATTTCAACGGAGCAAGTGGGTCATGCACATATAGGATGCGCCACGTCCCCCCGCACCTCCCCACCCGCCGTACCGTACTCGCCGCGGCTTCCGGTATCGAAATTTCCGGCTTTTGAAATCGAAAGTTAAAGCCACGTCAGGACTGGCGACTCTTGCTCTCTTAACCAAGAGTCTTGGGGCTCCGCACGGTTAGAGGTTAAGATTGCCACGACTATTTTTCGCAACTTAACCTCACGTTTTTGACAGTCGTTCGCCACTGTCGATTGGTCATTCATTTTCTTTTTTTACATTGGGAAATCACGTATCTCTTCTGGTGGGTATCTTGGGAGTCTCTGTTTATTTAGCGATAAAATTTCTTTAGTCTTTGCTATACGCCTTTTCAGTACCCCGCGCGCCTTCGCGCTTACGTACGCGGGTTACGCAGCGATAACGATCGTTACGATTAAAAGCGATTAGCATGAATTTAAAAAAAAAATGGTGGTTAACGCTCCACTCATAATTGAATACCTCTTGCGGCTGTTAAAAGTGTTTTTGGATTTTACGATGAAATTCATATGGCGCGTGACGAGAGGAGGAAATTTTATCGGGATGGTTCGAAATACTTCGTGGCTTAACGTTAGTCGGGTAGGCGAGGCCTGTGATTGGTTGGAGCGTTTTGGCGGTAATTTCAAAAAAAAAAAAATTCGTATTTCATTACCGATACTGAAATTTGACTATTACGACGGAAGAATTTTTTTTTTTTTTTCGTGAAATATCTAAAAATTTTGATTCGTCACTGAAATTCAATTTTCGTAACGATTCTAATTATCGGTTCCGCGCGACTCGGAGATTCTTCATGGGAATTTCGTGAATTTCAACGGTTCGCGTTTCCGCGTATTTACCGTATTCGCTTGTGTCCTCGTATACGTATTTACGTACGTGAGATACCGCGTACTGTTTGTCGTATATAAGTTTCGCGTTGGCGGCTGCTGTCTTGCGAGGATCACGAGAAACTCCAAGATGCCGGGAGTGCACGAGGCGATACGAGATCTCACGAAATGGAACGAAGCGAGACAAGGGCGGAGTTAACGAAAGGCGTGCGAGAGAGACGGAGACGGTGCGACCTGCCCGATCGACGGGAGAGAGAGAGAGAGAGAGAGAGAGAGAGAGAAAGAGAGACGGGCTTTTCTTTTCTGGGCCAGCAGCGATACGTGTGCGCGGCTGTGTGTATCCACCTACCTGAAAGTAAGATACGCCGTGTCGTGGGGACGTATGATGTCACATAGAAGGAGAGAGTCGTTACCGTTATGCAATATCGGCAGGCGCCGTCGCGCTTTGGCTTATGGCGAACCGAGAAAGTTGCGTGGCCAAACGCTGACCTTACGTACTTGCACACTTGAGATTGGGGGAGTGACGTTCGAGTAAATTGATTTGCTCCTTGTCTGTTATTTTCGATTGTACACGTATATGTATATATATATATATTTTTCTTTTTTTTTTTAATTTACTCTCTCGCACGATCACGGCAGCCATTCGTGTCTCGGATTTTCACTATCGTAACGCCAACTCGTCACGCCGGCTAACCTAGAAAACCGTAAAGGTCCTTTAATAGGCCTTTTCCACCTTTTCCAAGATTCTCTCCTCGCAGCCGCTGCGCGCCCGGGCTTTCACTCTCGCAACGCCCATCGACGCGGTTAACCTAGAAAATTCGAAAAAGAACCGGATACGAGACGTTGTTGACTGGCGGGAGGGTGGGAAAGGGATGTGGGGTGGATCTCTGTTCCTTTTTTTTTTCATTTTTACTCTCCCTTCTCTTATCCGTATAAATATAGACATTCACCCCGAGACTTTTGACGTCAACCAGGTCGTCTTCATCGTCGCACAATGACCTGGGGAGAGGGGAGCAGCCTCACCCTCACCCATTGAACAAGAGTCCTTGATGTTCCTCGGCTCCTTTGTCTACCTTGAATTTCACCCTCGACCTCGTTACCGACCATAGTTTTCCAAGGAATTCGCTGTCGAAACTGATAGCCCCCCCCTCCTCCCCTCCTCCTCCTCCTTCACCTCCCTCGTCTTCCCGTGTTTCAATATGACGGAAGTTGGGCGGTTTAGGCAGCCGCCGGTGCTGCGCCGTCCGAATTACAGGAAGTGACGTGCCGGAAGTAAGCACCGTAAAAATTCCTGGAGCACCACCGCCATTACGGACGCGTGGACGCCAGGCGTCGGTCGATGCGGCTAGACGCACCCTTCGCCCCGATACTAACCACCCTTAACCCCACGCCCGGTGTCTCTTCCGGAAGTCTTCTCGGTCATTGGATATCGAGCCGGGAGGGTGATGCTTGTCTTGAATGTCTTCTCTTTTCTTTCAAGGCCAATCAAGGTCAACTCTAACGCGATAACATTATTATTATTGCTACGATTAATTTATCCTGCAAATTTTGGGACGAGGTCAGATTCTTATCAGCCACCGTCTTCATCCACGGGTTGCGCCGTGATATCTGACCTTGGCTCTTTCGGTTGCTCGCTTTGATCCTTTTTCTTTTATATTTCGAAAATTTGTCTATCGTTCTTTTGTGATCCCGTTCGGTATCTTCGTGCCGGTTGGATGCTGCGCGAAGACCGCGTTATTGACAGCCGAATGATTTTTGATAAGGCACTGCCTTTGGTTGGCGGTTTTGAAAACCGCCGGATGGAGCCGGGTAGCTCAGGGAGAGGGATAAGGTCGAGGGTGGCGAAGGTGGGATAAGGTAAAACAAAGTGGATAGGAAGGTTTCTCAAGGATCCCTAACCGTTTTCGAAAAGGTAGGAGTTCATAATCTGGGGACAGGGGATGAGTTTGAGGTTAGGGTGTAAAAGAGGGTCGGAGAGGAATTTCAAAGGGTAAGTTTACGTAATACGCGTGCCAAGGACGTGGAGCATGTTAACTATTAAAATGGTTGCTACTTCCTCATCATTAACCAGAAGGAGATCAATTTGCTCTCCATCCTGTATACAGTTCATCATTAGCCATTTTGGTATCTACATTAATACCCAACCTCGACAACCAGATTGGTCCCTCCTCGTTCCTCAACTGCCTCTTCTGGTACCTCCTCCCCCCCACCTACCCCTCTACCTGTCTTCGACTTCCATCTCACTCACTTGCCTTGACTGAGGATTAAATCAGGGCCTACGGATCCCAGTTCCCTCTACGTCAGCCAAACTCAACTAATCCTGCTCTGGGGTCGGGTTACGCTTAGGTCTAGGTTCGATTCGATCGATACCCTTAACGAGAATCTCCTATGCCTTTCAGCTGTTTCTTGTGCAGATAGGAATTATAAGTGTTCGTCAGGGTGGGTACCCTGAAGAAAAATAATTTTTCATATCAACTCCCGACTGACGCTGCTATATGGGTTTGCACAGGCGTTGGGTCACTTCCTGGTCGGATAATTCTTCCGTTCTAGGGACTTTTTTTTTACCCAGATACCAACGCTGGGGTTACGCGTATAAAAGTCCCTAGGATGAAATTGCTTAATGAAGTCAACGGTTGGCTTGGCGTAAGGTGCCTGAAAGGAAGGTAGAAACGTTGCAGTGGGTCAAGGAGAGACTATAGCACGGGGCTTTCACTTCCTCTCTGGCACTTGGTTATGTTCCAGCTTGGTCGGCCGAGAACTCCATCTTTATGTATAATTTTTTTTTCTTTTTTTTTTTTATTGTGGTGTCCCACCTATCGATTTTACCTTCTACGATCTCATTAGTCACTTGGGTTTTCTAACTGTGCAATTTCCTTTTACTTCAAGTGGAAGTGGATCCTTCTTTGATACCTGATGACGTTTATGATGATGGAACATTTTTTTCATTTCAGTGGATACCAGGGAGGTACAACCACATGACACGGGTGAGAAGGAGGATCTGGGATTGGCCACCATCAAGGCTGAACCAGGATCCACCACAGGAACTCGTCTTCTTCACGGAATCCTCTCCCAACATCCTCAGCAAAGTGCGTTGGGGGTTCAAAGTAGTTACGGTCGACATTTAGCTAGCCACCCCCAGCTTGGTCAGCCACCCTACACTACCACTGCCATGGCTACCACCAGTACCCCAGGTATGGTTCCACTTCGTTTCCCTTTGTTGGCTGATACTTGTATCCCGGGTTATTCATAATGGAAATGTTTAGACTGGTCCAGGGGGACCTGGTTCACCGGGACTGGATCTCGAAACCGTGGGAAGCTACGTGGTTCCTCGTACCCAGTGCACTCATCTTCCGATGCCCCTTTCACGAAGATTCATTTAATTGCCGATACACGAAATTATTTACTTTGGTTAATCACGAGTCCGATTCTTATCTTTGTTCACCTTCACTTTTGTGCGGTAACTTCATCTTGCTCGGCAATCCAATAGGTATCTGCTTTTTTTCTGGTCTGTTATCGAAGCTCACAGTTTTACCTACAGGCTAGGTCCGTTGGGTTACTCGAAATATTTGTAAAATTTTTTTTCCGAAATTATACACACGTTTTTATTTCTTATCACCGTACTCAGGACTTTTTTTTTTCTCTTTTTTAGGTGGTGGTTCCCTGCCTGCCAGTCCTGCCGATAGTGGCGTTAGCGACGTAGAGTCCAGTACTTCCTCCGGGGCTAACGAGGATGCGAATCTGCTCCTGAAGGCGAGGCTCAACCCCAATTCATCCCTTCAGCCCAGTCTTGCGTCCCATCATTCTCATTTGACGACGAGTAAGTAGCGCCTATTATTATTATTGTTCACGATAAAGAAAAAAACGATAGACGTAAAGCTTTATGAAACGCACGAAAATATTATCGTGAAGATAAGGGAAAAGATTTAAAAAAAAAGAAAAGAGCGAAACATAATTTGTGCATTTTAATAACCTTTTTGGTAACGTGACAAAAAAAATCTCAATTTCCTTTTTTTTTTTTTTGTAAATTAGCACTCGGCAGGTCAGCCTGCCACAGTCCTGGCGTCTACCCTTCAACGGCAGGATTTTTGCCACCCTCCTATCACGCTCATCAGCATCATCCCTCTCAGTATCATCCGCACAGAGGTAGCTCTCCGCATCATCAGCACAGCAGCCACGGTATGGGTCCAGCAATGGGTCCGCCCCATCACCATCACCATCAAGCGCAGAGTCTCCAGCATCTGCACTACCGTCAACCGCCGACACGTGAGTTTCGAAATTTCTATTAAATTATTATTTTTTTTCGTTCTCTTTCTCTTGAAACTCCCTAGACAACTTCTTCGGTGTTTCCCCGTGACGCGAGATACGGCTAACGAGCGAAATGAGGAATGCGCGTTAATCAAAAATTCATGGGACTCTGTGCGGTACAGTGAAAGTGTCACGGTAGAGAAAATTACTGGAAAAACACGACCGTGGAAGATCGTTAGGGCGATCTTCAAGTCGTACCGGCGACTTTTAAATGAATAATTATTGTTAATCGAACGAAGACCGGACGAATCAGGGAAAAAGTGGTGTTCAGCGAAAAAGACAAACACACACACACACACATATATATATATATATATAATGTCACCTGACAGGCATTCGTCCACGAACGCGAACGTTCGCTCGTGACCCAGTTTGTAGCCGCTTCGCCACAGCGTCCTAGATTTACTTCCTGCACCCGTCGCGGCGCACTCGGTCGCCCGGTCGCTCGCTCGTGCATGCGAGACCGTCGATCGGGGGCCGCCATTCATTCCGTTAGCGTCGCGCGATTTCGAACGGGACCTCATGTCAGGCTGTTTCTGGATGCTGGGGGTCCTGTTTCTGCGTTCAACTTAGGAGCGGGGGATTCGGAGAGGGAAAGAAGAATATAATAACAACAATAATGGCAAAGGATACCGCGATCCATGCGCATTCTAGTTTCAATATGGCGTCCCTCTCTCTCTCTGTTATACTATATAGGCATTCGAACGCCATTATTAGTCTGTACGGTAAGAGAACCGGCACTCTTGATGTATCGCTTGTACAATGGCGGGAGAGCACACAGAGTCAGCAGCGACCCGAGTAAAAGTGTGCCGGATTGTATAATCGAACGTGAATAAGCAAAACGTTACGCCACCGGGATTTTGTAACGGAGAGGCCCTCGTTGAGTTTTCTCTCTCTCTTTAATTCTTCATCCTTCTCTTTTTATCTCCTCCCTGTACCCAATCGTCTACCAATGCCTCAACACTTGTAATTTCCCTCGTGTTCTTTTGGACTCTGGAAACTTCCATCTTTGAATCGTCACGAGATATTGAATATTTGAGGAATAATAGTAATTTTTTTTTTTTTCTTAATTCCCTTTGCAACAAGCTCATACAGCCGAAGTCAAGGTACACACCTGTCCTGGATCTTTGCCAAATTCTTCGACGTCCCTGAAAATTATTTTTTTGACATTCAGAAGATCGAATAAGTTTGTCCGCGACGAGGTGGACGTTTGAATTTTTATTTTAACCACGCAGAGTTACGTCGAAGGGAGTATAGTGCAAGATCCATCATACTTTGGAATCGTCAGTACGGCCCTTGCCAGTTTTCCGGCGACCCGATTGGGAAATGCCTTCGTCGTCGGCTGTTACTAATATTACTGCTGACGGAAATGTCGTTATCTCTTTTCGTCTGGTATAATATTTTATTGCGATCTTTTTTTTTTTCTTCCTTTTCAAATCACTGCTATCGATTGTACTTCGATCTTATCGATCGGTATTTCCTGGAAGCGACCTACGGTTTATCGAGAAACAATGCTCGCGGTATATCGATCGCGGCTAACTTCTCGTTTGAGTAGCCAAACGACGGCAATCGATGGGAGGGAGTATCCATGACGTAGCCACGGCGTATCATCCGTCCAAGTCGGGCCCAACGAGGTGGGCAGTAAGCAGGTAGAGGAAGGGCGGGGGGGAGGGGGGGGGGGCGTTGTCGCTCATTGCGAAACCGCACGGATTTCACTTTCGCTATGTGCTCTCGCCTTAAGCCCGCGTTACTCGGCGCCGAGACGGTACGTGAGTTTGCGCGATTTCGCGAATAGCTGCCGTAACGGATGCGTCGTTTGAATCGTCGTAGATGGCGCCACCGGAAAATAACAACGACAGCGGAAAGATACCGGAACGACGGGTACTCGAAGTCACTCGTTAAGGTAAATGATAGAAGAGAAGAGGTTCTCGTGACTTTATTTTCTTTTTTTTTTGTCCCCTCTCTTTCTCCACACACGCCAACAATGGAACAATGGGAAAAATTTTACGGCTTTAACCTCGTCCCCATGGGAAACCTGCACCGGTAGCCTCGACGCCAGACGCAGTCCTCGTCCTGGTAGCAGGTTGCAACGATACAAAATTTGGGTACGGATCAGAAACTCGCACGGGTCTTTGGGTACGGGAATAGGAGAGGATCTCCTCTTGGCAAGGGTCTTTGTTTTCTCGTTAAAAATATATAAAAAATACGCCAGAGACGAATAATGGGCGATGATGAGAGCCCCCGCGTACGTCGAAATAGAGGATATGTCCTGGTTGCCCTAGATCAAGTACTCGACCCGCGGGTATTTTTAAAAGATCGCGCCAGCAGAGAGACGACGTAAGTCCGGGATTTGGAAATCCTCTGCACGGGAGGGCCTTTGGCTCTTGTCGTTCATCCCCCCTCTTCACCTCCCCTTACCCATCTTACTCGTAGAGGCTAGCGCCGCGATAGAGACTCGTCGTACGGAGGCACGATTCGCGGGGGGGAGTGCGAGTGGATGGAAAAAAAAATTCAAGCCAACCATGCGAACTTTTACGACACACGCTTACGCAACGTTTAAATGTCCCCGCCAGACTTTAGAAAATTGTCAAATAAACAATTCGCACACTTTTCAGCGACAGCTGCGCGTATCTATGACGGTCTAGCACATTGTCGTCGTTGCAGAAATTATTTGGACCGTATATTCAGTCTCTCGTGAATTTTTTCTATCTTTTTTTTTTTTCAGTGGTCTTTCCTATGTATATATATACCTTCTCGACCCTCTCTCTCTCTCTCTCTCGTGCAAGACGTCGTGTTGTTGGCCTATTTATAATTCGCGCGAAATTCTTAAAGCGAAAATTCAACCCACGACCGTCGCACTAGCGATTTCTCGGTCGTGGCGGCAGACGCTTCTGTCCAGAGTACTTGGGCTGCAGTTGCGCGCGACGTTCTTGTTTAACGCGTTTCGAAAATTCCCGCCGCTCCCGATCGATAACGTATACGCGGTGGCCGAGGCTTTCGAGCGTTACGTAATGAGCGCGGAGAGTCCCGTGTAAAAATAAAGAACGTCGAGAGTGGTGGATTCCGTGGCTAGACTGGGTCTGGGTCTAGGTCTAGGTCGACTGCCGAGGCAGGCGTGGTCGCTCTCTCTCTCTCTCGCTCTCTCGCTCTCTCTATTCTCTCTCTCTCTCTTGCTTCTGTACGCTCCACTTCCTGACCGAGTTCGAGCTCTCCCCATTCTCTACTTCCTCTAGCTGCGCCGTTTCCTACCGGCGTCCCTCTTGCTCCCTGGCTGCTTCCACTGCAGTCCGGAAGTTCAGTACACTTCCGTGTAATGCATACATGCTTCGTACCGTGTATAAGCATATATGTATATAGATAATCAACAAGAAAGGGTGAAGGTCTCTCGTTGCTGTTATAACGGCTGATCGTTAGCCACGAATATCCCGGCGGGAAGTTGTCGTGTTTGGATACGCGTGCAATAAGTGTGGCGAATACGTGTTGCATAGCAAAAAAAAATAAATTATTGCAGAAAAATAAGGAAAGTTGTTATTCAATGGAATGAAAAAAAAACAAAAAAATCGATACTCCTTACAGATCAATTATATATATATTTTTTTTAATTTTACTTCGTAACTTTTTTATATCGGGACTCGAAGAACCGGATATGGCGTCGGATTTTTTTTTCGTCCTTCCCCTATCTTCCTGCTATGCCGTTTGCTCCTCTTGGTGCACCTTTCTTTTTTTTTTTCTTCTCTCTCCTTCCCTTCCCCTTCATTCCACGCCGAGCATCGACGTAGGTGAAAGATGCCGGGTTTACACGAGATTGGCCGTGGCAGTCGGGCTTTTGCCGCACATACGTATATATACCAGGCTGGCTGGGCAGCGTCCTTCCTGGGTCTCTGCCCCTACTGTCGGGACTCCGTTGCAGTATTGTATATTTGCAGTGTACGTATTATCGGACCGCGTCAGTGTGCTGCGACCACGGAGTCGCCGCCGGCAAAAATGCATAGCCGCTGCCGCTGTTGCTGCTGCTGCGTTCAGTGGTTCTCAACCCTAAGACGATAGGCCCAGTCGTCAAGCTTAAATGATAGACGCAAAGGGATAAATTATATTGAAAAAAAAAAAAAAGAAAAACGTAAACAAGGTAGAGCAGCAGGGTACGTTTTCGATTGGTTGCGTATTAATTTTTTTTTTTCTAATAAACTGACGAAATGCCCACGAAACATCCGATAAGCTATAAGCGAGCGAGATAAGGTCTTTCCGACGAAAAAAAAAAAGAATGAAGTAATCGTTTCCGGTTCGTGAGACGTCTGATAAAAAAAAATACCTATTGTCGATCAACGATCCTTGATCGACGGTACGTCACTTCCGGTACACCTTAATTCCGCGGAGTAACGTCATTTCCGTGATTCGCGGTGAGCGTCGCTTTTTCCGTATGCCATTATACCGGCGCACGCGCTCTAGACCCGAAGCCACGTTCACGCAGGGACAACCGATGCAATTGTGCAGTCTGGTCGTTAACCGTGCGTGCGTTTCGCGCGCACGATTTTTTTTCGATACTTCGCGCACGGACAAACGTAGATGCCAATTTAACGTGGACTCTCGCGAGGGATACGCCAGCCGGGTTCTCCCTGTGTGCTTCGCTCTTTCCATATAGCGTACTGTGGTATAATGTACCGTCAGGCAGCGACGGTGGTATAGAGGCTCTCGGTATAGACGATGACCTTGTCGCCGGCAATTCACCCCGTCTGCCCCCCACCATTTCGACTATATTCCCCCGTGACCCCGAACGGCCCGTACACACCCCGTACGCCTCCCTACCGTTTCCCCTCTCTCTCTCTCTCTCGACCCACGAGGTACTCGCGCACAGTGCAGCCACTCGTAGATCATCTCTGTCTCTCTTGAGCAACGATCTTAACGCTCCTCCGTCCCGTCCCCTCCGCTCTTAGTTACTAACGCTGTAAAATATTTTTCTTCTCTCTCAGTCTAGTTGCAGTTCAAGCTCTCCCGCACATCGTGCCCACGGAGGTTATATATGCGCGTGAACGCATCGGCACTAGACGAGCTTGAAGACGCATATGCGTCATGCGTGAAACCACACACGCGTAAGGCGTTGTCCGGGTGTATGACGTAGAGCTGGATGTACGTATACGAATTGCATACGGGAGAGAGAGACTGCTGGCGAAAGGGGCGAGGAAGGGGGAGGGGGGCCGGGAAGGGAATGCGCGAAAAACAGGAAAACACGTAAGCCTGTAATACGGGAAACGACGAAATCTCTTCCTTTCTCTGTGCACCGTGAATAGGACTCGAGTATGGTCGCGGTTGATATTACTTTTCCTATGCGATTTTTCATTCCTTCCACGAGGATGGCTTCCTGATACGCGTACTTTTGTTGGTACGGGATAGACGCGGCCAGGAGGCGCCTCGGTCGACGGGTACTCTATTTTCTCGAGTAGGATGATTTTGTCGTTACTGTTTTTTATTCAGTCTCCGGTTTGACACACGCGAACCCGGGCGCGATTTTTACGCGTCAGATCGAACCAGTGCGAGAGGAGCGGACAGGCACGACGAGGAAGAGAGTGAAGAGCGGTCGCGAGAAATTGACAATTTGAAATGAATCATTTCCGGTTGGCAAGGGGACCGGTCGCGTTTTCCTGCACACCCCGTAGATAGTTACCGGGGGTAGGGGAGGGGTCAGTCGGTTCTCGCTGCATGCACGGGTGTCTACATATGTGGAACAGAGATAGGATGTCCTCCCCTCCCCTATCTTCAAGCTTCTTGTCCCAGACGAATTCGCACATACTCGGAGAGAGAGAGAGAGAGAGTGAGAGAGAGAGGGGAGGGCACACGCGTCCACACGTAACAAATGCATCACAGAAAACATGTACACGTGTGGGCACATATGCAGCCGTCTAAATATAATGTGGCTGGATCGCGAAGTACGAGAGAGTGACCCATGCGTATAGATATACGCCAAGTGTATCTAATGTGTGCACTACCCGTGGACACTTATCCGACGTCGTTCAGCTGGGACCTGGTACGACGAGGACCGGGTCAAAGACGACGAAGACCAAGACGACGACGACGCATGAGCATGCACCGCGTACTAGTATGTCAGCCTAGACCTAGACCTAGTATCTTAGCCTAGACCCGAGCGCCGGTGCTCGGTTGTGGGCTTTGGGTGGGGGACCCCGACGCCTTCCTCTCTACCCCGGCAGCCTCTCTTCTCTCCTCAACACCCGTGACCGGCCTCCTCAGTGGGAGAGGAGAGAGACCCACGTAGTAGTGCCGGTGGCCGCTAGTACTATCGGAGAAAGTGAAACCGGCACGCTACTTCACAGCCACTGGTTGGCCGCTGCTGCTGCTGCTGCTGCTGCTCCTCAGTGGCCAGAGGAAGGAAGAGCGCAGAACGCGAAAGTCCATGTGGATCGACAAAGGCCCCCTGGTTCCTATCTGACTGGATGCATTGTAGCTCGAGGCTGGGTCGGCTCGAACTGGTCTTGCCTCCTGGTATACTCCTGCGCACGATGTCCCCAGGGATGACCTTGTCGCAGAGTCTACGGGTCGATCACGTACGAGCGATTACTCGCTTCCTCTTCGACGACGTCCTGATGTCGCCCTCGGGTCGGCTCGTACCTCCTCGTGTAACCTCGGCCCGTTACCTTGAATACCGGCTTGCTCATCTTCGTACAAGACGGCTCTCCTTCGCCAAATTGTCGATTCTTCATTGCGCGCTTCGTGTCCTGGTACCTCCTCGGCACATGCATATATGTATGCCGTGTAGAGGGATTGTTACTGGGACAGTAAGATAACGGACTGGTTAACGTTAACCAGGGTTACGGTTGGGATTGCGAGTTATACCCACTTCGACTTCGTCCGTCCCCCCTCCCGCCGTCACCACTCATCACTTTCGGGAACGCATTAAGGGTCCAGGCGATACACGTTACGAAAATGACTCGTGGTCACTGACCTCGCGCACGTCCGTCCCGACGTCGGCGTCGGCGCATAAATCCCCCTACCGAGCAATGCGCCTCACTGGGTGACCTCTGTCCTCCGGTTGATGAAAAATACAACGCGCCACGTTGTATCGTCGAGACTTCCGGATGCCATTGCGAGGCGTTCTCGAAAGTCGAAATACCGGAAGTCGAAATACAAATGCGTTTCGATTAATCGTACGCCAACTACGTTTCATGATAATTTAACTGACAATGAGGTTCGTTCAGTTCGACTTCCTTAAATCGACATGTCTCCTGGGTGTCATCGTCTGGGAGAGATCCAGATATATTTTTTTTTTTTTAGTTTTTTCACAAATTCTCATAATTCCCAAAGACACGCGCGCAAGGCATCCTTTCCGATAAGGATGCAATTTCAACTGGTTTTGGGGTTAAAGATAACGCCCCCTGGCACTGGGGTAACTTAATAGGACGGGACGCGGTAGTCTCGGATAACGAGACCAAGAGAAGCAAAGGCAGCGAGATGATAGGAGTCTGTTTTGTGGGGAAGGGAGGAGGGATGACGTTGGCGTGCATGGTGCATGGTGCGTCGGACTAGCAGTCGAGGATTTGTAGGAGCCGGGGGAGACGAAGGGGGGCCAGAGGGGGAATGGCAAGGGGGACCGAGACGTGGGAGGAGAGGAAACGGGATGGGATGGATGGCGGCGGACCGGGAGGCAAGGGAGAAGTCGGAGAAGGATAGAGCAGTTAAGTTAGTCTGTCGGTCAGTGACTGCCTGACTTTCCCGGCGCAGCTGAAGGTCAACTCACCTCCCCTCCTTCCTCTCGTCTTCCTTTCCCCTCCCTCCCTTCTGAACTCCTCGCCCATCCCTCGTCTCTGCGGCACCTCCCCTCCCCTACCCGCGCTACCACCGCGCACTCCTCATCGGCCAACCCATCTTCCATCCTACTGTACCTCAGCTTGCACTTCGCCTCCTTCACCTATGCACTCGGCTCCTACCGATTCTGAGCTACGTTCACGTAGCTTCTTTTTCTTTCCTTCTCTCCCCCCCCCCCTCTCTCTCTCTCTCTCTCTCTCTCTCTCTCT
>JARQSV010000025.1:0-22515 GCA_030142285.1 Calameuta idolon | reverse complement strand
TCTCTCTCTCTCTCTCTCTCTCTCTCTCTCTCTCTCTCTCTCTCTCTCTCTCTCTCTCTCTCTCTCTCCCTCCCTCCTAACTTGCCGCATCTACATAATGCGCGACAATGCCACAGGATGAAGTATAGGACGGGGAGCTTTCGAGACGTGGACGTAATCGAGATTTCGTATGGGACGAGGGTTCACGTTGCTTCGAGAGATTCTCAAGGAAATTATGGAAATCGAGGATCGACGGTTTTCGGTTGGGTCAGATTGGACGCGTCGGTTCCCTCGCGGGATCCGTTAATACGCTAGAGTCGACGCCGATGGTTTTCCTTATACTTTGCACAAGGAACGTCTGTCCCATTTATATAATTATTTTTCTGGTATGGTCTCATCCTTTTTTTTTTTTCATCGTCTTTCTCTTTGTCCCGCAGTCATTTCATCTTTTCTTTTCGTCTCTCTCTCTCTTTCTCTCTCCATATGCTCCTGCGATAGAGACGATAGAGACGTAGGATATCTCCTGGGGGATTACGACTTCTCAGCCAATTATCCATCCTCGATACATGAGAATGCGTTTCTCGCCCGTGCACTCTGCCGCTGCATCCTGGGCTCAGTTTCAGCATACCTCTTTCTTTTTAGTAAGGCTCTCCTCCTCTTACACGCTCGATCTTCGTCTGCTCCGCTGCCTTTCCCCCCCCCCACTTGGTTTTTACCCTTCTTCCTCCTATCGCTCTGCTTCCTCGACTCTTCTGTTTCTCTTTGTGCCGAGCTGTCCTCTCGCTCGCTCCCTCGTCTCTCTTCCTGCTCTCCCGCTCGCACTCCGCTCCACCTACTTGGGCAACCCTTTCGCTATACTTGTACTTCCGGCCGTGAGGCGCTAGCGCGAAATTCTCGCAAAATAAACGAAACCGAGCCGGCAGGCCGGCGGCCGCTGCTGCTGCTGTTGGTTCGCGTATTTTTAACTATCGGCTCGTCGTTACGCGTCGTTTCGTTCCAAACTTCCTGTCTGGTATCAGGAAGAAAAAGTAACTCAAATAAATGACGGTTTCCCGCACGCGTGCGTGCTTGCTTGTCGGTGTGGTTTCACCTTCTCTCTATCTCTCTCTCTCTCTCTATCGATGCTTCATCCGGTCGATAGAGCCGAGTCCGGGAATACGATAGGATCGAGAAGATTCCTCTCTGCGGGAACGCGCCAAAAGAAACTGAGAAAGAGAAAAATAAGTGAATTCCTTGGCCGTGTGCTATTCCCGTGATCGGGCCGAAGTCCCGACCACGTCGGGGAGCCCGGAAAGAATCAGTGGAGGTTAAGTAAGGAACACGTACCTACGAAGCTTCGTACCGATTTCCCTTGGTTCAATGATCAGGGATACTTGAGTGTCGGTCGGTAAAGTAGTTACACTGTAAGACGCTAAGAAGGTATAGGTCAGTGAAGTTCCCCCCACCAGAGTCTCCTCCGGCACCGATCTCATCGCGAAGCACCTTCTTCCACGCTTCTGATCCCACCACTGCTCCGGGTACAATGTACAGTAGACCGCAACTGTCCTAGACAACGGGCCTACGACGGATTGACTCATCTAGCCAAGTCATACCGGGCGTAAACATAACCAGCGGCGGCTCCCGTCGTGGCCTTCTACGTGACGTCACCTTTTTTCCCGTCATCTTCCTCCTCCATCATGTTCCTCGCGCTCGTTCCCTCAACCAGAGACCAGGGAACCGTTCCTCGCGCGAGTGGCCAAGAGAGTCGTCTTCGTGTCCTGCAGGCCAAATTCGTCTCGTTGACTCAGTAAGACACCCGGAGACGTCGTAGAAGCTCATAGACCTCGAAGAAGATACGCGTATGCAGATGCCACGGATCGTCGTGAACACGCACATGCGTCCACAATTCTATATACCGCTTAGAAGAGGTAACACCGCGAGGGTGGCAAAGTTCCGATTTTAGCCCCTCCAGCCTCTCGGAAAGCGGCGCTATTATGCACTAGTAGCTTGATGGCGTCACCGTGCAACCTTGGCTCGGGTCAGTCCTCTATCATACTGCAGGCAGAGCCCCGCCTCCTCTAAGTCTCTCTCTCTCTCTCTTTCTCATATTCTCTTTGCGTCCCTCTGTCAGCGGCACTACCACCCGTACGCACGCAACCCTACATAACGTCCAGGGCTGTCCCGACATAAACACACACGTACCTCTTGAACATCACCAACACCGTCTCCTGGCATCCACGCTATCCCTGCGATACTTGAGGCGAATGCGGCTTCCCCACCTTCATCCTCTCTGTCGGGACGGTAACACACGTCTAAGCTTGCACACGTGTATATATGCGCGCATGCATCGAAGAAGCTACTCCGCGTCCCTCCCGGTGTGCGTGAGTATGTCGCCCGTCGACGAAACCGATACACATAACCTCTTCGTCGCTCGTAAAACATTTCCGTCCTCGCACCAGATTCGCCAATTCTCTCGACTCTTATGTTCACCTGAGCATCATCTCTACACTTATTTGTGTCCCAGGAGCGGTGCACAACTTGGACGCGCACTATTGCGGTTATGTTACGTTGCGTTTACGTCCCGTCCCGACGCATCTTCATCCACGTCGCGTATGTCAGATCGCAAGGAATCGCCCCAGACGGTTCGCTATTAATAGTTCATTGTACGCGGGTGCCCGATGGCAGCCACTCGTATGGGACTTTTATCGCATACGAGAGCGCATTGATCCTGCGTTAACGAGTACCGCACGGCATTCGACAATTTGGCACTAGTTCGAGCCAGTTCCATAAAGTGGCTGGGCGATAAGGTATTCGTGGATAACGATTTTTTTACCAACGTTCACCCACTCCAGGACAAGCAGGAAAATATGTCAGGATCGAGGATCGATAATTTATATCAATTTTTCTCTCTGTCTCTCTTGCTCCCAAGATATTTCTAACCAACCATCACTCTTTTACTTACACAGAAAAGTCTTACGTGATTGCACACTTGACTTTCGTTAGCGAGACCTCTGGGTGTCTTTAGGACGGGTTATGAGAGAGCGTACGGTGGCGCCATCTCGCGGCGTCGTATCGAACTAACCACGAGAAAACTTCATTTACCGTACTACGATCACGAGACTC
Source organism: Calameuta idolon (assembly GCA_030142285.1). Classification (NCBI taxonomy): domain Eukaryota; kingdom Metazoa; phylum Arthropoda; class Insecta; order Hymenoptera; family Cephidae; genus Calameuta; species Calameuta idolon. The sequence continues at coordinate 19,434 of JARQSV010000025.1, read as the reverse complement.
ATGCTCTTTCTCTTATTTATCATTGCAGTATCAGAGAGCTACAGCAGCTACGTCAGTTCCATGTACGGCGGTGGCGGACAGTTTGCAACACCCTGTACACCGAGTCCGCCGAGGGGTCCGGGTGGTGTACCGACCAGTGTCATTCAGGCAGCGACCAGTTCCGTTTCCGACGATCTCTACCTGCTGGAACTTGGTTTCCCGCCGCGACCCAAGAAGAACAAGCTCAAGAAGCCCAGACAGGGCGAGGGTGCTGCCGTCAAGAGGAAATCCCGCGAAGGTTCCACCACTTACCTATGGGAGTTCCTACTGAAGCTTCTTCAGGATCGCGAGTACTGTCCACGTTATATAAAGTGGACGAATCGCGAGAGAGGCGTCTTCAAGCTCGTCGACAGCAAAGCCGTGTCTCGGCTATGGGGACTCCACAAGAACAAACCAGACATGAATTACGAGACTATGGGCCGCGCGTTACGTTACTATTACCAGCGCGGGATCCTGGCCAAAGTCGACGGGCAGAGACTCGTCTACCAGTTCGTTGATGTTCCCAAGGATATCGTCGAGATTGACTGCACGGGTGCGTGAGATAAGGCCCATCCCTCGCGGGAGCTCGGAATTCACAGGAAACAGCAACAGCAGAATTACTCGAAGAGGATATGTCGACGCAGGCTATCGGACTCCACTTCCTTCTGTAACGAACAACAGCAAGATGTACCGACCTGGCACACTCCTCAGGCGATCTAACGAGACCCTTCTCTGGCTCCGTTGTTCCACCTTGTATTATACGATGTACACAGAGACAGACATACACGGATACTTATGCACACACAGGACACAGACACAGGTGCACGACACGCAGGACGTTGATTTCCAAAAGTTGAAACACAAAACAGGTAGAGAACGGAAATTCAAGGACGCGACCGCGCTTCCCTAATCGTCAGGAATGACGCCACGTAATTTGCCAATTTCTGTCTTGGCAGGCGTGGTGGACTTTAGACTTTTTTAAATTTTTGTACAAAATTTAGTTGATACGAAGTAAAACGAAAAAAAAAAAGATATAAACGATTGGCGACGTTTCGCGACGCGTGGATGTTATTGTATTTTTATTAAACGTTACGGACAAATTACTTAACTTATAGAGAGAACGTGATTTAAAGCGAATGTGCGAAAGATTGCATGAAATATGGTTGTACGTGTGGAGAAAGAAGGGGTAGAAATGTCCTTTTTTTGTGTGTGCATGTGTCTTGGGCGTGAATGCGCGCGAGATCGGGTAGCTGTTTGGCTGTGTGTGAAGAGAATACGTGACGTAAAATGAAAAAGAAAAAAATCACATTGTACATTCGATGAGCGGTAAATTATTTATTGTACATTAGAGATGTTCGTACGACTTACTAGGAAATTTGTTAAATGAGAATACGATGTGCGTGCGCGGTTTTTAGGGGAGTAACAAAAAGAGTATATAAATGAAGAAAAAAGAAAAAAAAAGAGAAGAAGGAGAAACAATTGAAAAGCGAAGACGAATAATGAGCATACAAAGCGGAAAGTTTAAAAACGAAACGAAATACGAGGGCTGTGAAAAGGGTTTAAGGCGAGGCGCGTTTTAAAAAGTTCTGCGGTGCGAGCTCAGGGAGGGGAATACACACTATATATATTTTTTTAAAAAAATGCCGGGAGCGGCGAATGACGTTCTACTTTGAGCTGAGTTGTCAACGACGTAAGGTGCTGGCTATTACACACGAGGTCCAAGAATGTTATTTAGCAACCTAGCGTTATACTGATTCATAGAAATTATCCAGACAGACATTATATATCTCTGTATATATATAAAGTATACCTTTAGTACATATGAATATATATATATTATTGAATATTATATATATATTATATGAATATATATTGTATGTTATGTAGTAAATGGCGCGAATTTATGTGTATGTACGAGTTGTGTCGAACCGCGTCGCGAATGATTCTCCGCAGTTTGAAGTAAAAGCAGAAAAAAATAAATACGATAAATTTTGACTTGCGTACGAAGTCTCCGTGCTGTAAAAATTAAAACAAAAAAAAATATTTCGATTGTAATTCCCGGACAACGAGAGAGAACGTTATTGAGTCAGTCGGTAAAACAGGTGGACCTTTCACGAGGCTTCTCTCGTTCTCCGGCGGAGGGCAGCTCTGACGCTTTCTCGCGACGGAGGCGTCGTATTAGTTTTACTACTAAAATAAAAGGAGAAGAAATATCACTGGAGATGCTCATTTCTGATAGCGAAGTAATGCCAGGTTAAAGAAATAGATGTATTAAAAATAGGTATCACTTGAGACGCGGTAGACTTTCTCCCACCCGAGGTGTAAAATAAAACTAATGACTTAGGTGGTAAAATTTAACTTATTGACGCCTCGGGACGCGATGCGTGTAAGCGCGAATGTTGTCATCTAGACATTAAGGAGTACCAATTCTTTTTTTTTTTCTCTCTTTTTGTACATACAAAGAAAAAGCCGCTTAACAGGAGAAATTATATACTTTATTCACCACGAAATTTGTTACACTATATATACATATATATATATATCGTACCGGCGTGTAAGACTCTCAACAGTGCTCTCTGACGAAAGTGTTTCTCGCGGTCGATTAATGGTCTTGAAAATTTTACGTTTTTTTCTTTCTCTTTTTATAGTCAAATTAAAGAGAAACAAAAAATATAAGATCAAGACCCAAGAATACCGTCTTACATACACTACAGTGATCCAGTGCTGCCAATAATGCCTCTAATACAGTACCAATTTGCATTTGCCACAACGTAACGTGTACGAAAAGCGCCCGGTGGAAAGAGACACTATTAGAGAAATGGAATGGGAAGGAAGCGAAAGAGGAATTAGAGAAAAAGTGTATATATTCTTTATATTTATATATAAAGAATTAAATCGAACTCTTAGAATGAATTCCCATTCATTTTTTTTTGTTGGTTTTTTTTTTAACACTGAAAAAAAGAAACGCTGGGTGCGCTCTTTAAAATAGCTGAATGCATAACAAATGTTTTTGGGAACGCCAGACATACCGATGATACAAAGCAAATTGCCTTTACGTAATAACAAAGACGCGTTGCCTTCTAATGAAAAAAAAAAGATTAAAAAAGAAACACGAGAAAAATCGAATACAAGGTTTTAGTGATTCGTTGTTGTGTTACTATATCACTTTCTCCCGGTACTTAAGAGATGAAAGAAAATGAGCATCCTCGTCTTAGGGCTCTGAATTTTTTACGTTCTTTCTCCCCCCCCCCGCCCCCCCAACCCTTAAGATTCTTAGAATTTTTAAGAATTTCATTTTTCATCTCTCGACTCATTCCCTATTTTTTTGTTTTCTTGTTCTCGAAATTTTTTTTTTTTTTTTTTTTTTCGTTTAGCGTTGATGGTAGTTCTTTGATATACGAATGGACAAATCCATTAGTACGCATTGAAAATATACAAATATCTGTACGGGGAGTTACAAAAAAGAATATATCACAGTACAACGGACAAAAGCGAGTATCTATTATTAATACCACGTCTATACGCGATAAAGAAATAAAAAAAAAAGAATACTTATTAAACAATTGAATGGATACTGCAGCAAGAAAACCTATTTTTAGGTAAATTAAATTTACAATATACATAACACATTTGACTACAACTACGAAGATATTTTTAGCCGATAAGACTCTATCTGTAATAGGGATAAATATATTATTATTTACCTGTAAAATATATGAGATACGATGAATCGACGTAAGGAACTCTAATGTAACGTTCTGTGATTCGTTGTTTGTAGGTGAAATTTAATAAAAGAACACTGTATCATAAATGGCGTATCTATGTGTCTATATGCACGAATACCCTGATTTCAATGTATTTACTATGAAAGTAGATTAGATAATGAAATACTTGAAGAGAATTTGATGAAATTAAAAGAGTTCTTAAAATGGCCTAACTGATTGAAATTAATTGGTCTGTTCACATAACGGCATTATTTAAAACAAGTCTTTTCAAAGTAAATATTGACTCTTGAAATAAATACAGTAAATAACCAGTTTTTGAAGCAGGAAGTTAGTCATTCTGTTTTCGTAGGGTCTATCACTGATAGAGTCATGTATTTAGGTTCATTATGATGCAATGACGTAACGGTTATGTATAGAAGACACGTAATTATTCCAGTACTGTCATTGGCCAAGCATAACTAGGTCAGCCAATCAGAAAACAGATACAACGGAATTGTACACATGGTTGCATAGATTTAGGCGCTTTGCGCGAAGTCTAATAGAGAGCGCCGGTGTTGAACGTCAGACGAAACGAATACATAAACGAGAGTGGGTCGTGAATTTTACTGGACATCTTGTTACTTGTTTTCTGTGTATAATTTTATAAGGAAAAACAATCGGGAACTTGTTAAGTATTTACGAGTGTTGTGGCAGTGTGTTTTTGTTACTTCGATTTCTACGTGGTGGATAAGTTATTGATTTTGGACTAGTGGCTCGCCTTTGCCACACCCTGTGGCCATTTTGGGTTTCAACCTTTAGTAGCTGGAGAACATTCAACGTTCATCATGGATCAAATAACTCCGAAGGAAGTGAAAATACTTGAGAATGCGGAGGATATTCAGGAGAGACGAGAACAGGTCCTTGGACGTTATACCAACTTCAAGAGTGAGGCACGGAATAAGCGTGACAAGCTTGAGGACTCCCGTCGCTTTCAGGTATGTAATAATTTACATTTGTTTTATTAAGGAGTTCTTTTATTGAAGATTAATATTTAACGTTTGTTTTGCAGTATTTTAAGCGAGATGCGGATGAGCTCGAGGGATGGATCTACGAGAAGCTTCAAGCTGCCTCAGACGAGAGCTATAAGGATCCTACGAACCTCCAGGCTAAAATTCAGAAGCATCAAGCTTTTGAGGCTGAAGTCGCTGCACACTCTAATGCCATAGTTCTTTTGGATAATACCGGTTCTGAAATGATTGCCCAACATCACTTTTCAAGTGACCTCATCAGGAAGAGGCTTGGTATGCTTGATCTTTTAAAATGTTTTCATAATGTTTTTATATCTTTTGATATTTTATGTTTTGATATCGTTACAGAGGAACTTCATCGCCTTTGGGAATTGCTGCTGTCTCGTCTGGCTGATAAGGGTTTGAAACTTCAACAGGCATTGGTTCTTGTCCAGTTCCTACGTCATTGCGATGAGGTCATGTTCTGGATTCATGACAAGGAGACCTTTGTTAACACCAATGAATTTGGTCATGACTTGGAACACGTAGAGGTTCTTCAAAGGAAATTCGATGAGTTTCAAAAGGATATGGCTAGTCAAGAATATAGAGTGACCGAAGTGAATGAACTTGCTGACAAGCTTCTTCTGGATGGCCACCCAGAGCGCGACACCATCCTGCGCAGGAAGGAGGAACTTAACGAATCCTGGCAGAAACTCAAACAACGTGCTATTCTCCGTCAAGAGAAGCTCTTTGGTGCACACGAAATCCAGCGCTTCAATCGTGATGCCGATGAAACTATGGCATGGATCGCAGAGAAGGATGTAGTCCTGTCATCCGATGACTTTGGTCGGGATCTAGCCAGCGTACAGACCCTTCAACGGAAACACGAGGGTATCGAGCGCGACTTGGCTGCTCTGGAAGACAAGGTTGCAACCCTGGGCGCTGAAGCCGATCGTCTTGCCGCAATTCATCAAGCTGATCATTCCCAACAAATTCAAGCCAAACGCGCTGAAATTCTGCAGTCCTGGGAAAGCCTCACCGCCAAAGCTAAAGAACGCCGTTCCAAATTGGACGAGTCTTACTATCTACACCGTTTCCTGGCAGATTACCGTGACCTTGTCTCCTGGATGAACGATATGCGAGCTATTATATCAGCCGATGAACTAGCTAAGGATGTAGCTGGTGCGGAAGCACTTTTGGAAAGACACCAGGAACACAAGGGTGAAATCGATGCTAGGGCCGACAGCTTTGACGCTACAACATTGGCTGGTAATCAACTTCTGGAGAGGAAGCACTACGCCGCCGAGGAGGTCGAACGAAAGTTGAACTCCCTTGCTGAGGATAAATCATCGTTACTCAATCTTTGGGAAAAAAGGCGTATCCTGTACGAGCAGTGTATGGATTTGCAGCTGTTCTATCGTGACACGGAGCAAGCCGATGCGTGGATGGCCAAGCAGGAGGCCTTCCTGGCCAACGAAGATCTTGGTGACTCCCTGGACAGTGTAGAAGCTCTCATCAAGAAGCACGAAGACTTCGACAAGTCCCTCGCTGCCCAAGAGGAAAAGATCAGAGCCTTGGACGAGTTTGCGGGCAAGCTTATCGATGGAGAGCACTACGCAGCCGATGACGTTGCTCAGCGTCGTCAACTTTTGCTGGAACGTAGGGCCATCCTCTTGGAAAAGTCTGCACAGAGACGTGATCGTCTAAGAGATGCATACAAGCTACAACAATTCGAGAGGGACTGCGACGAGACCAAAGGATGGGTCAACGAGAAGCTGAAGTTCGCCACTGATGACAGTTACCTGGATCCCACCAACTTGAATGGCAAGGTACAAAAGCACCAGAACTTCGAGCAGGAACTGAATGCGAACAAGACTCGCATGGAGGAGATGGTATCCACTGGACAAGAACTGATGGAAAAGGGTCACTATGCCTCAGACCGCATTCGTGCACGTACCGACGAGATCGTCTCCCTCTGGGAAAACTTAGCTCGAGCAACAGAGAAGAAAGGCGCGAAGCTTCAGGAAGCTGCTCAGCAGCAACAGTTCAATCGTACTGTCGAGGACGTCGAGCTCTGGCTGTCCGAAGTGGAAGGTCAACTCATGTCCGAAGATTATGGAAAGGACTTGACCAGCGTTCAGAATCTTCAGAAGAAGCACGCTCTTCTCGAAGCTGACGTAGCTTCTCATGCGGATAGAATCGAGAGCATCTCCCAGGCTGCTGAACAGTTTGTTACCTATGGACATTTCGATGCAGATAATATCAAGGCTAAGCAGGAACAGCTACATGCACGTTACGCTGCTCTACAGAGACCAATGAGCATCCGTAAGCAGCGTCTTCTGGATTCTCTTCAAGTCCAGCAACTCTTCAGAGACATTGAGGACGAGGAAGCCTGGATCAGGGAGAAGGAACCTGTTGCTGCCAGTACTAATCGTGGACGTGACCTGATTGGGGTACAGAATTTGCAAAAGAAACATCAAGCCGTCCTGGCTGAGATAAACAATCATGAACCTAGGGTAGCCGCCGTGTGCCAGGCTGGATCAAAGATGCTTCAGGATGGACATTTCGCGGCTGAAGAAATCAGTCAGAGACTCGCTGCCCTGGATGAACACTGGGGTCAGCTCAAGGAAAAGGCGCGACAGCGTAAGAATGATCTGGATGATTCCCTCCAGGCTCATCAGTACTTTGCCGATGCTAACGAGGCAGAGTCCTGGATGAAGGAGAAACGACCTATCGTTCTGAACGCTGATTATGGTAAGGACGAGGATAGCTCCGAAGCACTTTTGAAGAAACACGAAGCCCTCGTTAGTGATCTAGAAGCATTCGCTAGCACCATTGCAGCGCTCAGAGAACAGGCAGCTGCTTGCCGGCAGCAGGAAACTCCTACGGTCGACATTGCTGGTAAAGAATGCGTAATGGCTCTTTATGATTATGCTGAAAAGTCACCTAGGGAAGTCTCCATGAAGAAGGGTGACACCCTGACGCTGTTGAACTCCAATAACAAGGACTGGTGGAAGGTTGAAGTAAATGACAGACAAGGCTTCGTACCTGCAGCATATGTAAAACGTGTAGAGCCCGAAGCAGGACTTACTGCTTCGCAGCAGAACCTGGCGAGAGAACAAAGCTCCATCGCAGCCAGGCAAGCTCAGATTCAGGCTCAGTACGATGACTTGTTGTACCTGGCGCGAGAACGTCAGAACAAACTTAATGAGACTGTCAAGGCCTACGTGCTGGTACGTGAAGCTGCTGAACTCGCTACCTGGATCAAGGACAAGGAAAATCACGCCCAAGTCCAAGATGTCGGTGAAGATTTGGAACAAGTGGAAGTCATGCAGAAGAAGTTTGATGACTTTCAGGCTGATCTCAAAGCCAACGAAGTACGACTTGCTGAGATGAATGAAATTGCTGTTCAGTTAATGAGCCTGGGACAAACTGAAGCTGCGTTGAAGATCCAAACTCAGATTCAGGATCTGAATGAGAAGTGGTCCAGTCTCCAGACTCTTACTGCGGAGAGAGCCAATCAGTTAGGATCAGCCCATGAGGTTCAGCGCTTCCATCGTGACGTGGATGAAACTAAGGATTGGATTCGTGAGAAGGATGCAGCTCTGAACAATGACGATCTAGGAAAGGATTTGCGCAGCGTTCAGGCTCTTCAGCGCAAACATGAAGGTTTGGAACGAGACCTGGCAGCTCTTGGAGACAAGATCAAACAGCTAGACGAGACTGCTAATCGTCTTATGCAGTCCCATCCTGACACGGCAGAGCAAACTTATGCCAAGCAGAAGGAAATTAACGAAGAATGGACTCAGCTTACTGCAAAGGCCAATAGCAGGAAGGAAAAACTTCTGGACTCGTATGACCTACAACGTTTCCTCAGTGATTATCGTGATCTTATGGCCTGGATCAATTCAATGATGGGACTTGTTGCCTCTGAAGAACTTGCGTCTGATGTTACCGGTGCTGAAGCTCTTCTTGAACGTCATCAGGTATATACTCAAAGTGATTTACCTTTATCATTTCTTTCATTACCTTCCTATTCATTTCTCGACCATCATTCACATTATAGAATCACAGAGCAGAGATAGACGCACGATACGGCATTCTTCCTGAGGTACCAAAGTGCTTGAGCATGCTATAACACTTTCGGTCTTGATTCTAATATACGACTAATCATCTACAGGAATTTTTATTTGAAACGTATTGTGTATATTGAGACAATGAGTGTAGACATGTAGATTGTAAACAATTGTTTGCTTGCCGATTGAGTGTTCCTGGCGCGTTTCAGCGTTAAGGTCTTGTATAAAATAATATTTTGACAGAGCAAAACGTGATGCAAAATTACGTCTTGTTCTTTGTGCGATTCTACCTGTAGGTACAAATGCAACATCTATTAACAGCATTGCTATTTTGAAAGATTTTTGTACCAGTGCTGCTACTTATATCGATCAGCTCATCATACGAGACAGGATCAGACGATTTACATAATTTTCTTCAACGACTTTCATATAAATTTTTAATTTGTACCGGGTAAGAAATTCATTGTACTGATTCAAATTAATTTCTTTTTGGTGATTGTATTATAGGAACATCGCATGGAAATCGATGCCAGGGCAGGTACCTTCCAGGCATTTGAATTGTTCGGACAGCAACTCTTGCAGTCGAGTCATTATGCCAGTGTAGAAATTCAGGAGAAACTCGAGTCTATGGCAGAGGCACGTCAAGAACTCGAGAAGGCTTGGATCCAGCGCCGCATGCAGCTAGACCAGAATCTGGAGCTCCAGCTCTTCTGCAGGGATTGCGAGCAAGCGGAAAATTGGATGAGCGCGAGGGAGGCTTTCTTAAGCAGTGCAGACGCTGTAGATAGTAGTGATAACGTCGAAGCCCTTATCAAGAAACACGAGGACTTCGACAAGGCCATTAACGCTCACGAGGAAAAGATCGCTGCTCTGCAGACTCTGGCTGATCAGCTTATAGCTGCTGAGCACTATGCCGCCAAGCCCATCGATGACAGACGTGTCCAGGTGCTGGACCGTTGGAGACACCTTAAGGATGCCCTCATAGAGAAGAGATCTAAGCTCGGAGAATCTCAGACTCTCCAGCAATTCTCGAGAGATGCCGATGAAATGGAGAACTGGATTGCTGAGAAACTCCAGTTGGCTACCGAAGAGAATTATAAAGATCCTGCTAATATTCAGTCGAAGCATCAGAAACATCAAGCTTTCGAAGCTGAATTGGCAGCAAATGCTGACAGGATTCAGTCGGTTCTTGCTATGGGTGGTAACTTGATTGAGAAACATCAGTGTGCAGGATCAGAAGATGCTGTACAGGCCAGGTTGGCTTCCATCGCTGATCAGTGGGAGTATCTCACTCAGAAGACTACGGAGAAGTCAATGAAGCTGAAAGAGGCTAACAAGCAGCGTACTTACATTGCTGCTGTTAAGGATTTGGACTTCTGGCTCGGTGAAGTGGAGAGTCTGCTCACTTCAGAAGACGCTGGTAAGGATTTAGCTTCAGTGCAAAACCTCATGAAGAAACATCAACTTGTGGAGGCAGATATTCAGGCGCACGAGGAGCGTATCAAGGACATGAATGCCCAGGCAGATTCTCTTATTGAAAGCGGTCAGTTCGATGCTGCTGGAATTCAGGAGAAACGACAAAGCATCAACGAGCGTTACGAACGCATCAGGAACTTGGCAGCTCACAGACAAGCACGCCTTAACGAAGCAAACACCCTACATCAGTTCTTCAGGGATATCGCCGACGAGGAGTCCTGGATCAAGGAAAAGAAACTCCTTGTGGGCTCTGACGACTACGGTCGCGATCTTACTGGAGTTCAGAATCTGAAGAAGAAGCACAAGAGGCTCGAGGCAGAACTTGGCAGCCACGAACCCGCTATTCAGGCTGTCCAAGAAGCTGGTGAAAAACTCATGGACGTTTCTAATCTGGGTGTTCCTGAGATTGAACAACGCTTGAAGCTCCTGAACCAGGCTTGGGCCGAACTCAAACAACTAGCTGCCAATAGAGGTCAGAAGCTTGATGAGTCCTTGACCTACCAACAATTCCTGGCTAAGGTTGAGGAGGAGGAGGCTTGGATCACCGAGAAACAGCAGCTTCTCTCCGTGGAAGACTACGGCGACACCATGGCTGCTGTGCAAGGATTACTCAAGAAGCACGATGCCTTCGAAACGGACTTTTCAGCTCACGGTGAACGTTGTAAGGATATCTGTAACGCTGGTGAGGGTTTGATCAAAGCCGGAAATCATCGTGCTGACGCCATAAGTCAACGCTGTGCTCAATTGCGCAACAAACTCGACCAACTGGGAGCACTTGCAGCTAGGAGAAAGACTCGTCTGAATGACAACTCGGCATACCTGCAATTCATGTGGAAGGCCGACGTTGTGGAATCCTGGATTGCCGACAAGGAGACCCACGTCCGTTCGGAAGAGTTCGGACGCGATCTGTCTACTGTGCAGACTCTCCTCACCAAGCAGGAAACCTTCGATGCTGGTCTGCACGCTTTCGAACACGAGGGTATACAAAACATCACTGCCCTGAAGGAGATGCTCGTGGACTCTGGCCACGATCAGACTCCCAGCATTGAGAAACGTCATGCTGACGTCATATCTCGCTGGCAGAAGCTTCTAGCTGACTCTGACGCCAGAAAGCAGAGATTGCTACGTATGCAAGATCAGTTCCGTCAGATCGAGGAACTCTACCTGACCTTTGCCAAGAAAGCTTCAGCCTTCAACTCATGGTTCGAGAATGCCGAAGAGGATCTGACTGATCCAGTGCGCTGTAACAGCATCGAGGAGATTCGTGCTCTTCGAGAAGCTCATGCCCAGTTCCAGGCCAGTTTGTCATCCGCAGAAGCTGACTTCCAGGCCCTGGCTGCTCTCGATAGACAAATCAAGAGCTTCAATGTTGGTCCCAATCCTTACACGTGGTTTACTATGGAGGCACTCGAGGATACCTGGCGCAACCTGCAGAAGATCATCAAGGAGCGCGACGTCGAACTTGCTAAGGAAGCTCAACGACAGGAAGAGAACGACAAGCTGAGAAAGGAGTTCGCCAAGCACGCCAATGCTTTCCATCAGTGGTTGGCCGAGACAAGAACTTCCATGATGGAAGGTTCAGGATCCTTGGAACAGCAATTGGAGGCCACTAAGCGTAAGACTCAGGAGGTGCGCGCACGTCGTCAAGATCTGAAGAAGATAGAAGACCTAGGAGCAATTTTGGAGGAACATTTGATTCTGGACAATCGCTACACAGAACACAGTACCGTCGGCTTGGCACAACAGTGGGATCAGCTGGATCAACTGGGAATGCGAATGCAACACAACCTGGAGCAACAGATACAAGCACGAAACCAGTCCGGTGTATCAGAGGATGCTCTGAAGGAGTTCTCAATGATGTTCAAGCACTTCGACAAGGACAAGAGTGGCCGTCTCAATCACCAGGAGTTCAAGTCCTGCCTCAGAGCTCTCGGTTACGACCTACCAATGGTAGAAGAAGGCCAGCCTGACCCTGAATTCGAAAATATACTCGGTAAGCAACTGACTCTTATCACTAGGCGTATCTACAACTGGCTTATTAATTATCGTCTTATCACTCACGCTTTAGATATCGTCGATCCTAATCGCGACGGATATGTTTCCCTGCAAGAATACATGGCGTTTATGATTAGCAAGGAGACAGAAAACGTTCAAAGTTCGGAAGAAATTGAAAATGCCTTCCGCGCCATTACAGCTGCTGATCGGCCATACGTTACGAAGGAGGAACTCTACGCTGTTAGTATTTTGTTGTATATGAAAAGTGAACATATTAATGTTATATATGGAATAATAACTTTAATATTTACATTTTTATCTGTACACAGAACCTCACCAAAGAAATGGCCGATTACTGTGTGGCCAGAATGAAACCCTACGTGGATCAGAAGACGGAACGACCGATCACAGGCGCCTTAGATTATATTGAATTTACTCGCACTCTTTTCCAGAATTAAATTAATGGCTATTATAGTGAGCCCTATTACGATATGAAACTTTAAATTATTATTACACAAATATTATATTTACTGCTTTCAACGCAAATGACTATTTTAATACAGCATTAATGTTCCTTCCATTACATGATTAGTCACTCACGAACTTTGCAGAGACATTTTGATTTTTAGATAAAAGATAAGAGTTTATTGATCGACGATAGATTGTTCTTATCAGAGACCACTCATTTGTTCGCTCTATGTATTCGAATATTTATTCGCTGAATTCATATAACAGAAGGCAAAAAACGAAAAAAAAAAAAAAAAATTAGCAGTAGAGGCTTTCCTTGTGTCTATTATGAATCATTAACGGTGCGTGCTTCATTATAATCTGGCAGCAATAAAATATATAATTAAAAATACAAGTATCGTGAATTATTTTTAATTCGTAGAATCGATAAATATTTTAATTATTAATATACAATCGACTGTTTTTGTTCAATGTGTTCCAAATATTGAAAATTACAATATACAACTAACTTCTCACACAATTCATGTTTGCGTGTCCATGACTAGCACTGACTTAGTGAATCAAAATAATATACAGCGGACTTTCTGTTACAGAAAATGAATGGCGTCTGATAACTTAAATATACATAAAATTCAACGCCGCAGAAGTTTCATGAGTCTTTTACTCATGTAGTATGGTTTTGAACTGGAACCGTCGTTTCTTTCGCAGTCTTCAAGGAAACACAAGAAAAGTGTGTCTATGGCTGCTGCATGTACAGTAAAGAAAACTGTAGAAATTAAAAAGGAGCCAACGCCCACGAACAACAATGGTACAGCCCAGTAATGAAGTTCTGTAGAGTCGTGATAGTACCACCATGTAATCCAAGTGAATAATCCAGTAATTAGAATCTTTCCCAGTAGCAAGATCCAATCTGTAATCTTAGAAACAATATGGCTACCATTAGTTGTTCATATTATTTTGTAAAAAATCAAACATCTCATTTGATAGTTACTCACTTTATCTAAAACCACAACACGGACAATATTTCTCATCAAGAGATTAAATGCATCCCTCGCGGAGGGAAAGAAACTTTTTCCATGTATGGCGCACATAATGTAAGCATTACGATTTATGAATTTCAAAAAACTTTCCAGCAACCAAAAGCAGCATTTGCAACATTTCAAACACACTCGGGCCACTTCGTTATTATATTCTTTCAATTTAGTGTCAATCGATTCCAAAAGTAATCGAATCAATCGACATATAGTTATGATTAATGAACCAAACGCTAGGGTTCCCAAGTGATACCTGTTAAATATTTAGATAAATGTCGATTATTAATTTTCAAGTATTTTTCAGTTTCAGGACGTACCTTATGGTTCTCCATATGCTAACAGACATGGTAAAGAAGGGTACATCCTGCTTCCTATATGTCCAGTACCAGGTGGCAAACGTGCCAGCAAGGATCATTTCTCCTAATGCTGACACGAAGAAGAATAACCAGAATCCTGCGACTGCATTAATTGCATGTAAGTAATTAATATACCAGGGATTATCTGTACTGATCAAGTGGCATCCGGATGAGGTGCAAGGTGAGTTTGTGGCACTTTCATAGCAACTGGCTGTAAACACATCTGGTACACAAACAGAATTATTTGTATAGCCAAGATTATCAGGGCAGACACAAGAGTCATCCTTCTCAAAGTGCACTGCATAGTTTCTTATGCCTATCGATGCAAGATACAAGCCACCTGTCAGAGTGTAGATCAGTACAACAAGATGCAGTATCCATGGTATAATTGGAAAGATCAAGCTAGATAAAATAGAAGTCACTGCTCTGAAAGAAGAAATAACAATTAATCCAATAATTAACATGACCTTAGAATATTTCTGATATATCTGATTAATATTATAGTTTATGTGCTTACAAGCTCGCTTCCTTGATAAGCTGACATGCCAAGTATATCCTGTTACGCAAGAAGATGACTACCAAAAGAATAATAGCTAAGACCGCTCCACATGATATAGAGAATATTATCCATCCAATTCCTCCATTTACTGAATAATATGCATACGAAGCATACGTAGTGTAACCGAATAGACCCAACACGCCTAAAATGGTTAGAAATGTAAAAGGAGTTGCCAGCCATCTCAGTAAAACAATGTAAGACAGAGAAACCGCTCCACTAATTGCAATGATGGCGAGCGTTGTCTTCCTGAGTAAGATAATCATAATTAATCATATAATCCATGTCAACTCTCATCATTCATAAATTTTAACAATGAATTTGTATTACCAGGTAAAAAGGAAGTCGTCATACGCATTGAGTAGAATTTTCTGAGCACCCGCCAATACGTCCACAACTTCCATCGCTTGAGAAAGTTTTTCGTTATCGATAGTCATATTGACAAATTCATCCCAAATTGTTACAGGGATGCAGCGTCCAGTAATCGAGGTACTCCTGAGGTACCAACTGGCGCATTTATTTGTTGATATATAGTTCGTTATTTCTGTTAAATTTTTGCTGCTCAGATCTACATCAATTTTGCAAATCGTCGTGTTCCTTAGCTCCTCTAGAGTTAAAGTAGTACTATTCAAGGCGAAGATGTAGTTAGACTTAGGACATTCCTTTAGACAGACCTGCGGCGTATCGCATCCACTGTAAGGAGCGGAAGCCGCCAAGCAGGTAGTCAAGTCAAAGAATATTAAATAAGGTCTATCCAAGACCTGAGAATCGACGCCACATTTCCGGCCTTCAGAGTCCGTCGGAACCAACAATCTCCTCGTATCGCCGTTACTTAGTGCTAAAAAATGGTATCAATGGATGATATAAATCGATTGATTATATCTCGTTGGAATGTATATTGTTAATTGCTCTTTTATTCTTTTTAAACCTACCGTAATATCCTACTACAGCCCAGCCTCCCATAAAAGCCAGAAAAATAATTAAGCAGAAACAATCGGTGCAAGAACGTCCCTTTAAAGGTCCATTCCATCTTGGATCATATTCCCATTTTTCACCTGGAAATTCACAGTACTTTATTACTAATTGATAAGAATTGAGTTATACTATAATAACTGAGTTTAATCATTTTTATTTATTTCACGATATACGTATATATTGTATACTTTTATATCAGACTGCACGTTACTCTCCAATTAACTGTACTTACCGTGTTTCTCGTCCTCCATGATTTCTTTTCAAGATGAAATCCAGGGTTAAGATGTGTTTTTCTATATATAACTCAAGATTCTATGAACGTGTCACTTGTAATATGTAACCTAGGCTATTGTAGAACTGATGAATGTGATACTATTGCCGGCTCGAGAAATAAGCCATGGATACTCTACTGTGTTGGAATAAAAATATGATAAGAGGAAAGAAAAGATAACTTGTGATAACATAGATTTGCCCACAAATATTGTACTCTTATCTTATCATTTTTCAAATAATTATCTTCAGTTTGACATAATTTATGGATAAATTCAACCGTGGGGGGACAATTTGATTAAACATTTAGTTGTTCATCTGGATTTTAATCGTGACTCATTGGACTAGTGTCTTGATTCTATTTAGATATTACATTTTTTTTTGTATAAACGTCATTTGAGTCTATTAAAGGATTACTTCTTCTTATGAACTCTGCTTAATCAGTCATGATTTAAGTGAATTGATATTGATGACTCAAATGTTGTTAATTTTTAATACTTTTATCAATGTCTCTTATTACAGAAGAAATCATTTATCGAAACTACTTTATCAATGCTTCATTGACGTGCAAAGCAAGGTTTAATGTGAGATATCTTTTAATATTTTATTTAAAAGGCATGTATGGTACAGTGATTAGATTGTTTTGAAGTATTTTTGCAAATTAAATTGCTGACAAATGTGATATTAGTTTGTTTTGGGTAGAAATCTGTTTAATACTCCATAATTCTTTAGTTCCTCCTTTTTCTTTCCACTTTCCTCCGTTTTTTGTTCTCGCATCGCTTCCGCAGTTTCCTGAAAAGAAAATTTTATACAATTTAAAGGAGTTAGTTTAATTATAATTCTCATATTAGATTGATATTTATTTTCATCTTACCCGTCTTGCTAATTCATTCAGAATCTTTTTAGCTTTTATCACCTTTGCAGTACCACCTTTGCCTTTGGCCTTTGTCCTACGTGGTTTGAAGTCAATCTTTTTGGGCTTGACATGCTGTTTGGGAAATATGATTGATCGATATGACGATTAAGTTAATTAAGGGCAATGGACATGATGCTTCATTATTAAATGTAATAGGATGACTCACCAGAAGTTTTTTCTTAGCCTCTATCTTATCTTGCAGAGTGGGAATATCCACCTCTGCTATTGTAGTTGTGTCAAGTGTGATTAATTCTGGTTGAATTTTCTCAAGGAGAGCCTTCACTTCCGCTTCTCGTCTCTGGCTTTTCGTTTGGAATGGATTTACTTCTAGGGCATCGAAATTAGCTTCTCCACTGCCAGGTACAAGAAGCGATGCAAACCCTTTAGCTGTTGTTATACCTAAAACGTCTTCGTAAGGACAGAATTGCATTCCCGTTATTCCCCAGGAAGCCTTGTGACGTAAGTAAGAGGTCATTTCACCTTCTGATTCCCTGTGGTAAGAAATTCATATTAGTTTGTCTTAACTGGAAATACGATTATATCATTTTCCTACCTATAAACCTCGACCACATTGCCCATGGCTGCACCCAAAAGACCACGTTGACTGTAAGAGAGTTTTTGTGCTGCAGACCTTAAAACAACAGTATGTACAGGTCCTGCTAATTGTCGTACATCCCAAACTTTCAGGGTTCGGTCTGGGCAGCTAGTAGCCATGTATGTTCCATGGGGATGAATTGTACAGGATGAAATAGCCTGCTTGTGGCAAAGCATCTTTGCTAGTGGCTTTTGTGAATTTGGTGACCACATGGATACTACACCGTTAGAGCCTCCCACACATAGAATAGCATTACTTGGATTTTGAGTCATTACCTGTAAGTAAACAGATCTTGTAAAGGGTTGTAATTGAGAGACACTAATAGTTTCATTGCAATAATATATAACTTACAGATATACTTCCTAATCTGGAATTGTAGCGGGAAATTATTTGTCCTATTGATACATCTAACCAAGCCAAATCTCCATCACGGGATGAACTGGCCAAGAGAAAGTGATATGGCAAAAATTCTAGCTGTGTGACTCCATTCATTCGTTTCAAGCAATGCAATTCTATTCCCTGATTATCATAAATATATACCCATTCCTTCTGTGCTACTGCAAACATTGTTTCTACATGCAGCCATGCCACATCATGTACAGATTCCATCACATTTGTTTCACATGACAGCTTCTTTGTTACCCAATCAAATGCAGCGACATGACCCATTTTTCCACCAAGCACTAAATAACGTCCATTTCTAGTGTATCTTAGGCAATATGGTCCAAACTCTAATTGTAATTCAAAATGTTTTGCAGCACTTGTGATATCCACATTGGATGCAATCTGTTTTTGTTTAAACTGGGTTGTAGTCTCTCCAGGATCGCATTCAAGAATACCATAATCCTCAGTCAAGAGTAGCTCTGAACGTGCTGCTTGCTCTACAGCATTTTCTATCACTCTTTCTTTCACTCTTAGTCTCTGACGATGAATTTTATTTTTGACACTGCTAAAACCTTTCTTCAGGTTCAATCCTTCGCCCCTTCCATGCTTTTCAAGCTTTTTTTTGCTTACAGGTGCTTTCCCACGATATTTGATATTTTCTAAAATATAACAAAAACAATTAATAAGGTAGAAATCAATAAGTGTTCTATTAAAATTGAATGTACAAATATTGACTAAATAAAAGATACACACTTGTTGTCTCCATTATTATTTATCTTTATTCCAAGTAAAGAGGTTACACACTGCGTCCAAACATTGGAGCCATTACAGCAAATTGCACGTGTTCAGCTACAAGTCGTCATGTTGGATCTGCAGTGAACTACATTACCAATATAAGGTAAATTCATAAAAGAATTATTAATTGACAGATAAATCATTCTCATAATCAATTAATTTTTGAGTACTTAGATGGGACCTTAGGACAAGGAAAAACAAGAAGGAAGAAACCAATTGTACAGAAGAAATTGCCACTGAATATCACTCATAACTTAATTCCAAATCCTATGCTGTAGACGGTACTTCGGGGTGATATAACAGCATAACGAATATTAAAGGCGAGATGTACATACTTTAAAATAGTGGAAACTGTAAAATTTTTCGGAGCGCACAGTTCTTGCGCAGGACCTGGAGTGGGGGCAGCACTCTTAACAAGGGTGCTCGAACTGGGAGAGCTGATTCTTCCTCGAGCCGGTCTCCTATACTGGTCTCTTGGAAGCACACCTCATATCCATTACCAACTTTCTTCTATTTCTATATTTATTTCTTCTTTACTTCCTTGTTTCTTTATATATTATTCTTTACTTTCCTATTTATCTCTTTCCTCATTTCTTCTCTACGTATATATCCCTATTGCTTACTTTTCTACTTCTTAACTTCTTTATTTCTATCTTCCCTTATTTTGATTTGATTTTTATTTTTTTATATCCATTTACATAACTTTCTTTACACCGTTACATCCTTACATCCTAATTAGTATATTCCCTTATTTATTCTTCATGCCTTATTTCTTTGTCTTTCATTTTTTACTTTCCTATTTATCTCTT
>JARQSV010000022.1:134772-147998 GCA_030142285.1 Calameuta idolon | reverse complement strand
TATATGTATATGTATATGTATATGGCAACATGGATGCCCTCATAAATTACATTCGCTTATATCACCTAACGTCCTGAGTGGGGACATTCGAGGATTGCAACTGATCACGGATAAGATAAAGAAGGGATTTGTGAGAGTTCAATAATAAAAATTAAAATTTCCAAAGCATGTACATTATTTTCAAAATGTATACTTTACACGCATTTATACAGCAACACATTCCCTGGGAGTGCAAATATTATTTTGCAATATTTTTGTGTCCTTCAAATCCGACTTAACAATTAGCAATTGGCTTGATTCCTATTGCAAACTAAAGATGATCTGCTTGACTGATAAATAATTCATTTATATAGATTTAGTCGAAATTTGATATTGAAGATACGTTTAATTTTTATAGACAATCTATTTAAACTGCAACTGATAAGGTTATCTAATACGGATGTTTGATTTCGATTTGTCAATAAATAAAAGTATAATACGATAAAATATGATATTCCAAAGCAATATGTTCACTGAAAAATTTCTCCTGTCTTGAAAAACAAATTCATTTGTATAACATCTTTAATTAATATTCCAAATATTTATCAATTCTCTTAATTTTTTTAAATTGGCAGACGTTTTGACATTGAGCAAGAACATGCTTGTGTTGTTAATCAAATAATTGCCGCGACTAAATGGATTATTAAAATCTTCGTTGACACGTTATTAAACACGTTCAAGAGTTTCTGTTTGGATATTAAAATTAACTTGATAACCAAAGATATTGCTTATAGCTCGTAACATATGCAAATAAACTATTATCAAATATTGGCCTAATGTATTTTTCGATGCACGTTTTTATATAATTAAAGAAAAAACTATTATTCTACACATCAGTCCCATGTTGTCATTTCGTTTTGTATAAACATTAAATAATTTCAAACTTGACTTCTTTTCCGTAAAATAAATGCTTTCTAAACGTGTCAGCCTGCGATGCTATTATTAAAAAAAAATTCAAGTATAATCGAGGAATAGATGTATTTTTTCATTATGATTTTCTGACACGATGTTTCCAATATGGGAAGATAAATTACGTCATGAAAAGCCTATTGTTTTTATAAATTCAATTTACACGAATCCTTGATGCAATGTAAATAGAAATATTAACTGTGTCTTCATTGTCCTATTAGTTTCCACAAAGTAACGATGCTCAAGCCAGTCGAGGATCATCATCATTGAAAATTCTCTAATTCGATTAATTTAATATGGTTCAGGTAGATAATTGCCACATCTAGGAAAATTATCGGGCACCGGTGGTAAATCTTGTTGATCCCCAACATGAAAAATTAATTCCATTCCGACCATCGTGTGAATGACAAAGTGACAGTGAAACAGCCACCACCCTAAGAAGTAATCACGATCATTAAGAAATGTGAAAAACAGGATAAAAAAGTATGATAATTCTTTACCTGGATTATTAGCCAAGAAACGAAAAATGACGTAACCCGCTTGCGGTATTATTATCGTATCTTTACCAGGAGGTGCAGTATATCCACCGTTCCTTAGAGTGTGAATATGTTCCTTAAGGACTGCGTGGACGTCACTGGTAGTGAAATTAGAGCCTTCGGGTTTTCTACCCATTTTGAAAATACGGAACGAGTAACCATGCAAATGGAACGGATGAATTAGCATAAGAGGACCTAAAGAAATAACAAAACAAAAAAATAAAGTGCATTTAATCTGTCAATTCAAAATATTTTTTAATCGATAAATCATTGCAATGCTTACGAGCGTCATATACCATGACCTCGACCACTGCTCCCAACTCAACATCCAAAACGTGGGTGCATCTGCACGGGTTTGTGCAGTTAGGAGGCATACGATCTGGATTACACGTATCCTTTCGATTCACACCCTGGGAGAGCGGTGGATATGGCAAATTATTATGTGAAATACCATCGACCAAAGCAAGCAACTTTGTTTGATCGTTGGCGACTGTAAAAAAGATATTAAAAAAAAATAAAAAATAAAAAATTTTGAACCTTAAGTTAAATTCGTTTCTTAAATATTTACCATACGAAACTCACCCATAAAATTACCATAGGTTCCTGGCTTAAATAGGACGTCTAGTTCATTTGAATAATCATAAAACTGAAATGGCAATACAAAACGATAATCTGGATCTCGAGCAAGGAAAGCAGGATCTACTTCAGTCGCTGACTGCACTTCGCTTGGACATAGAGTATTCGGATTGTTCCCGTCGCACAGGTACTTCATGTTATTGTATTCCTGTGAAAGATTTCTGAGCATGAATATAAGACCTCCATGAAACAGTCTAGTTGAATAAATTACTATTACCACTCCCGTGGGCATAGGATCATCATAGGATGGTCGAGGAGATCCTGGAGTTTCTGGACCACCGTTGTACCTCAATATAGCTAATTGCTGTATTTTAGAATCAGCGCACTCGCCAAGTCCTTTTAATTTAATCCAATAAGTTCCCACAGTCTGATTGGCGGTTAGTACAAAGTCAAAACGTTCGCCTGGATGTAATTTTCATGATAATTATTATAATTACACGAGGAGACAATATCAATAGTATAATCAAGACTGACTGGATGCTGATGTAAATATATTTACTGTCCTGGGAGTCACAGGTTCCCCATCCTGAGCAATGAACAGCATTGGATGTTTTTCAATAGTAAATTGCGATACGCAAACGGTACAGAAAGAATTGACAACGCGAAATCTGTATCTCTTTCCGTATTGAACGTCAAAAACTGCATACGGAGTGCTCGTAGTATTTTGTGCACTTCGATCCTAAAGATTAATTAAATGTAAGATAATTATATTCTGGGGAAAAAAAAAAAATTATTTATTAAGTTAATACAAAATTTTTACTCACAGTCCACTTTCCGTTTCCATTAATCAAAAAGTTATCAGCCGCCTGACCAATATCTCTGGTCATTAGACCAGGATAACGTTCGAGTGACAATTCATGCATGTAGTCACTGATAATAATTACATGTGTAGGAAGATCTTCATCGTACAAATTATAATGAGGATCGTTACTGGGAGTATCTCTTACGATTAAACTTCCATATTGACCATCGAGTTTCTGCGTTGCAACGTGGGAGTGATAAAAGTGCGTTCCTGAATTATCGGCCGCAAATTGATATCTGTGATAACGAAAAAATTTTTTTATTACCTCTTATCATTAATTATATATTTTTTTTTTAATTCTCCTACCTAAAAGTCGTCCCGTGTGTTATTGGACACTGCGTGACGTATGGTACGCCGTCATAGTACTGATAACCATTTTGAAAAAGACCATGCCAATGCAACGAGACTTCGGTTCCTTCCATCTTGTTCTCCACGTCAACGACCACGTTATCATTGAGGCAGACCTGTCAAACAAATGCATCTTTAGGCAATAACAGTTGTTATCAGTGCAGAATCACTTTACCTGAATGCTTGGACCTGGCAGCATTCTATTTATCGATAAAATGGTACGTTCGTATCCATCGGCCAGCACGCACTGACACAGCGGCGGACTGACTAATTGATTCGTTGCGTTTGGTTGGCACAATTGGCAGGCGCTGTCAAAAATAACAATACGATACTTAAGAATTATTTGTTATTAGATTCTCGATGCTGGACCGATTGGTTGTAAAAGTGGAAAGAAATTTTCTTTTCATTCGTTATCTTCGACCAGTACCTGTTCATTGTCGTGTAATATTCTATGGTGAAATGATAATAACAATTACGTGGGCTTTCGCCGTCCTGGCAGGACCTGGCACACTCTTGCGGCGTTGACCACTTCCGTCCATACTGATCTCTGGTGCCGTATGATATTTTATGAGATCCTAATATCGTCATAGGTTATTTTGAGTATTTTTATTTTTCTAAATCTTTTTTCACTAGGTCGTTATATATTTTCCTATTTTCTTTTTTTTTGACAATTAACATACTTCTGATTATTTATATTTACTCTTGTACCTTTTGATCTCCAACCAGCACATTCCGTGACGCAAAGCATACATAGCGTAACTAAAGGCGCTACGAGGAGGCGCATTTTCACTGAGCTACTGTCAAAGTGTATTTTACATATTAGGTTCCGACGTTTCCGGGCCTTCCGATTTATAGTTCTACTGGGGAACTCGCTTACGTAATATTCACGCCTGTTGATTGCCAGGCGTATCGTTTAGCTATTTGCGACCCTCGCAGCCTTACAAATTATATTATTTAAGTTGAGAATTTAAAAAAATTTTTTCATTTCGATATTCTTTTTCTTTTTTTTCTTCATTGCAACAAGGAGCAAGAGAGTAATAATTCTTATTTTTGGATACACGCTAATTATCATCTATATGTAACGACTGTTATCTTATGTACTTTATTGAAATGACGAAATGATAACACAGAGATGATGATAAGGTTAAAAATATTAACGAAAAAAAAAGAAGATTATTATCTTATCTATCATTAAAATAAAATATATTAATGCATCTAATTTAGCATCGTCTAAACTTGAAAAAGTTACTCGATAGCTTTTAAATTGCACAATATTAGAATATAGTGTTCATTATCTCTAATTGAATGTAATTACACCTTAATGTACTTGTGTTGGTTAATGGACGCTCTTTTTTTTTCCTAGATGTATCGATACCAGTTTTTAATTTATCAAAGATAAGAACGTCCTTCGTATATTGAAATTTTTTCCATAATTACCTGTTTTTTTTCTTATTAAAAAAAATAATACAACGTGCCATTCAGTTTTATGAACTACGCGTATTAGAATGAATTTTCACAGAGACTTCCGATACAATTGATACGTTATGATTAATCGCCATGTTCTTTGTTAAGATTCAGCACAGATAGGATTAACGTGTAAAAAAAAATACGCGAAATATTTATTTATGATTTGAAAAGAAATTCTTAGATAAAACTAATGTATCCTTAATGAAGATGCATATTCTTTTTACCTGGCACGATAGCGTATCTGTTTGTATATTTCAAATAGCTACGATAATAAATAATGTAACCGAGAAGCTTAACAATGTATATTTATCATTTGAAAAACTACAAAGTTTCCCCAGAGAGCGTCGACCATTTTCATTTAGCCATAAAACATTTTTCCCCGAGGATCAAATTTCATCCCAATAAATTTATATAATTAATCGAATAACTCGAGACTACAGATCAATATTACGCGCGAAGATATAAGAATAATAAAACAACAGTGACGAAATAACAAAAATGATCCAAGAGAAATTTCTTATCTTTTTCTCTTACGGTTTGGCAATATGTACTAAACTGTAGCTTGATTTATGTTGCTGGTATAAATTCTTATCGGTGTCTCTTATCGTTTTGAATTTTCCCTGAACTCCCGTATTCCACAATAATTATAGATGTCAGACTCGTTTGCATGGATTGAAAAAAATTTCCACATTGTCCCGTCGATGATAAAACACGTATCGCAAGGAATTAAGGCGAATAGACTATAGGCACGTTACCCGTAGCGATTCAGAGAATCGTTTCTCAAAAATTGTATTTTGATTCTCAGTGTCCATGAAATTTCATGGATTTTATTGTAAATGAAATCCACGTCGAATAATATAATTAGCCAGAAGCATCTTTCTTCATTGCAGGTGCTCCATTTTATTTTCATAGGAAGCAACGAGCAGTTTGGCAGAATCGACGTGTTAAATGTCCGGACCACTAGTTGTAAGTAAGTCAAAGTAAGGGACGTCGCTTTATATATATATATATATGTAGGGAATGATAAAAGATAGAGATCGAAGGAGCGAGAAGAGCATTTTCGGGACTTAGGAGGGTCCAGAGTGAAAAGTTAGACGAAGGTTATGAATTTTAATGTAAAGTTGAGGTTAGAAATTTTTGAAAGCGCAAAACATTAAGTATCAAGTAAAATGTAAAGATGATATTTCTCGTAGAAATTAGAATTAACGTTAAAGACTTGGAATAAGAGTGAAGGGATTTTTCGAGAGCTTGACAATTAAATATTTTGAGAGACTTAAGAAACCGAGTGAGAGGATACGAAACGTCAAATACCTAGTGCCCTGGTGTTCCGTCATTTTAAAGAAAAAAAAAAGCTAACCTCAAAACGGCCACGTTCATTCCCATAATACGTTTAGCAAAGCTCCAGGTAGTTCGAGCTTCAAGAATAGTTCAAGCTCTGCTAGTTCGATTACTCGAACTACGGAGTAGTTGTTCTCTCTGATCGTAAAGTTTCGGAAAGCCCTGTCGGCGGGAACACGAACTAAATTGTTAACTCTCGATGCTCAGAGTGAATCTTAACGTCTTAAAGGAGACATTGGAAACGTCGCACGGATTTCTCAATAAATAGGATGGTGATAAATAAACGAGAATCAATAACCGAACTCCTATCGGAAGTAGATAATGAAAGATCTGAAAACGGAAATAAGTTCCGTTACGCGATAACAACCAGCGGATTCAGGCAGCGCGACAAATCAAGGCTAGTGCACATGCAGAACATTGGCACAAACAGAACAATAAAATACAATAAATATGTCATCCCGAAGAGGTGAACCACGAGGCTGATCAGCCGGTCGATTAAAAAAAGAAAGTACCTACGACTAAGCAAAGGCATAAGGCGTCAAGAATTATTTCGCTAAGACGATAAAAATAAAATAGTCCAATTGAACAGAGGCGTTTTGTTCGCCAGTCGGATGATGGCATTCCTAACGAATTTCAATTATAAAAATATTCAAAGCCCAGGTGGATCATAGGAAAGTGGCCGGAGCTGATCAGGAGTCTTCGGTGCGAGCTTGAGGATCCAGGGATCATATTTCACCTAAGAATATATAAAAAATTAATAATCAGCTGTATTGTATTTTTCGTTTGATAACAACTATTAGAACTGGAAGCTCGCTATAGTCTCTATTGTCACGTGCACTTAAATAGAACATCGGTACTTGCGTGATCGCTTGGGATTATTGGAGTCTTAAGTTTTATCCATGGCAATTACAACTGTAAACAAAGCAATGGATTTGCGAAGGATATACTTAATACTCCTGTCACTATAAATATTAACATTCGCTTAATTGCTATCGTAAAAATGATATCTCTTTCTTGGGTACTTTCGCAATTTTTTTTTATATCACGCGAATTATACATCTTAGGTATTTATACGTGGCAAATACTTATTGTTAGTAATATATATATATATATATATATGCATATATTGTGTGCGCAAGAAGGCGGCGGTATATTAAAACGAAATGCAATTTGGTATTGTTCCCCGGTGCGTTATATTACACCGTAATAGTATAGATATATTTGATATATGTACTTTGTGGAAAGAATACAAATCGAGATAAGATTGTGGAAGAAAGTTTTGGAAGACTGCCATGTGCTTGGGAGCAAGGAACAGTTTTGTTTGCCCGTCGAAGAAAAAGAGGAAGCTCCAAAGAGTGGGCTTGTAAGAATGTAATTGTTGAAGAATTTCTAAAGAAAGTTGTAAAATTCAAATAGCCTCTATGTAGAGGAAGAATCAATGTTATTTATGTTTGTAAAATTTTCAATGACACTTTGCCAGTCAACGAATAATGATTTTTGGCTGGCAACCATACGACATCCTCTGAGAAATATATTGACAGGGAGATTGTCAGAGAAACGGTACATCCCTGTGACAAGGACTGGGGATTAACAGATTTCCCAAAAGGATCAGCAGGATGATTTCGACCTGGATCGTTGAATTTGATTTATTGGAAGAGTTAAATTGAAACGATATGAAAAGCAGTTATAGTTTGGAGGAAGGATCAAAATGATTAATGTCCAAGATCGTAAAAGGATCTAACACCGAGATATCATTTGGATCAAAATGATATCTCGCCGCAATGATATGAACTTTAATAGATAGTAGCCTGTTTATGACAAATAATCAAAATTCAATCAGCATCCTCAGTCCGGCAAAACAACGTCACACGATGATTTGATAGAGTAACAATTTCAAAATTGATTACCCATCGGTATAACGGTCAGCGCATTGAAATTGAATTGAATATCAATTAATTTAAAAGATTTTACTTAATTAACGATCAACATCTACTATGCTTTTTGACATACAATAGCGGCTCGGGTAACGAAGTAATTATTGTCATATGCATTTTCCAGAACGGCGAGCTCGATTAAACCGCGTATACCTTACGTAATGAAACGTAAAGGTGCTTCTCACATTGTTCGTACTGGATTTGTACGGAGCTTGGAAACATCATAAAGCACCGTAATCCCAGTCGCTTCTCCGTTCTCATGGATCGTTCCTGAGCCAGACGCGAAAAGCTTTCACAAGCGAGTTATGTTTACGACGATAACGCAAGACTGTTATCGAGCTTACAAAATGTAATTGCTTTTTTTTTTGTTTCTTTTTAACGAAATCTCTACATCCTCCCTTAACACTTATTCGAGGCGCGACAAAGAGCTCAAAGCTGTACACACGAAGCGACGCTCGACGAAATCCTTGGCGAATATTCGCAAAGCTCACCTGCCAATTTCCCCTGGCAGTAGGCTCCTCTAAATCCCTCGGAGTAATTGCGTCGGCGCCCTAATAAACCAGGGTGTAATACGTCTTAAGGAGCAGCGGAGCGGTTGTAATCAGCATGGGGACTTGGTTAATCGAAATTCATTGAACTGCACGGGTACAATGTTATCGTGAAATCTTAGTGGGTAATATTACAAAGATAATACACAGACAGTGAGGTTGGAGATTCGATAAATTTCTATTTATAATTCGACACAGTTTATCATCGATAATTCAAGGATTTTACTAAGGAATTTCATATTCGAATATATGTATTAACGAGTCGCAGAATCCAGACTGGTCCGTGAGCAATACTTATTTCTTCAAGATCCTATGGTCCACCGATAAGAGCGACCAGGGCGCGTTTGTAGTCACCGGAAGTCTCTTTCTGTCATGAAAAAGAAAAAAGGAACGAAACTCATTATAAATAATCAATTGAATTATTATCGAGGAAAGTCATCGATTATCATTTACCTTTACCGATGACTCCAATGTCTTGTCGTAAAGACGTTCGTACTCCCTCTTGATATTTCCAAGATCAATTTCAGCGCGACTGACTATTATGCGGATGAGGGTCCTGTCGTCAGTTCCGGCGCCTTCCATGGCTTTTCTTAGTCGTTTAGCAAAAAATCCTGGAGGACTCTGCACGCATTCGACTGTACGAGATAACACGAAAATATTATTATTTTATTCGTCATCGGATCGATTGGGTAATCAGTGAAATAAGAAAATTCGTTATCTCTATGAGAAATGGTTTATCGATGTTGCGTCTTAATGAATTTTTATAGGTTAGGGAATCCTTATAGGGAATCTAATGCTCAGCCGTGATAATGACTAGGGAAGGGAAGTGTGAGATAACGTGAGGTTGCTTGGCTGATATAGGACTAGGTTAAGTGAGGTTAGTACAGTTGCCATGATAAAATACGAATGAAGAACGTTGAACCTTTTTCACAACTGACCAATAGCCAACATGGCGTCTTTCAATTCGCCGCCAACTTCATCCCGCAAGGCTTGCTCGATGGTTCTTCCGCTGATTGACTTGTACTCCTCGAAAATAAGTCGGAGCTGTGCAAAACACTCGTGAGCCAGGATCTTGTTGAAGATTTCTTCGTCGGTGCCGAGTTTAGCCTCGCCTGAAAATTCGAAGCAGATTAATGAGTGCGCAAGTGGAACAAGAGAGAATATGTAGATGGCGACACTGTACAGTCGGATAGGAAAAATAAAAAAGATTTCCACTTGACTCTTAAATTTTCTATCCCCCCGACAACGGGAACTCTACAAAATGGCGTATATCCGTTGCCGTGGTCCTGCTTTCGAGAAGCTTCTAGAAGATTAATTAATTAACCGAGTCTGCGTTGTTTACGGCACCGAGAAGGCAGGTAATAGTCTCTTGTGTTTGGTATTAATTAATGATAATGAGCTGCGGCTTGCTGATGGAAGTTAATGTTTTCGTAACGATTGTTACGACGATTTATTTTGACGATGTTTACAAGTTCGTTTGCTTTATGCCACGCGGTATATCGCACGAGTATCAAAAATTCAATTTCCCGCAGTTGGTTCCGTAAGTAATTATAATTAAGGTTATTAGATTCGACCCAGATTCTCACGGTTCGCCTAGTAGCAATCTCGACTAGGCTAATCGCGATTATCGATATTGAATCCGGCCGTCGTTAATCGCAAGTCTCCCGTCCTGCTTGCTCTCTTTACGAGTTGTCATTTGCAATATTAATTGAGCCAAATAGCCAAAGCAAAGTGGATTTTCCTGAACGTATCACACAGACGTAGCCTCTGTGACAGTTAGATACGATGTGGAAGCAACGCGACGCGGAGGACAGCAAATAAAAATTCAAACTCTACAACTGCCGTTTTAATTTACGTCACTGTTCGCGCATGCGCATTTTCACCTGTGCAACCACGCGCGCGTAACTTTGAAAACTTCGTACAGTAAGACGATAAATCTATCTAATATGGTATTAATTCATAGATTACCGTAACCCTAGACACTAATTATTCTTGAGAACATTATAAAAGTTTAACATACCAGCGTTGTAAAGCATCTCGGCGGATTCCCGTGCTCTTTCTGGATGAACGTCGTTATTGCCATTTCTGACACCCTGCTTGATACAATTCTGAGATTTAGTTAAAAAAAAAAGAAAAAAAAAGAAAGAAAAACACCACGTGTAAAAAAGACGAACGCACAAGCAATAACTTTAACTAAGCATGCATACATATTTAGGGGAGTGTCTACAAGGTGAGCAAAAAAAACGATACTGTCTGGCACTATTTTTTTTTTTTTTTGAAAATTACCACGGTCCACGATACTTCATTTACTTGGAAATTTGAAATATAAAGAAAAGAGTCTAAAGTATCACTTATCTTGTGAGACATCGTATTATCGGAGGACCGTGTGCTTTGATATCAAAATAGTGTTTTTGAATTCTTCGTTCATAAAGTACTGAGATGGGGTGTCTCAGATACCCCAGTTGCCTGTTCCCGGGTTAAAAAAAGACTTTCGAAGCTAACGACGCTCATCGCCAAGTATCATCTTAGTATCAGTTATCGTGCCAGACACTTCGGACTTTAAGATTGATACTAAGAATAGTGAATAAATTATTCTAAAAAATTGATATACTTTGAGAAAATCATGTCCTCAATAAATAATTACGAGCTTTGATAAAGTCAATTAAATAGTGTGAAGATTACAAAGGACATCCGTGCACATACTGGTAGGAGTCATTTGCTCCAGCAGAGGGATGCATTTAGAGACAAAGCACAGCGGGTACCTCTACATGACCTGGACAACAGGAAACCTGGACTGGGTCTAGGGATCCTTTGTTCAAACATCCCGCGTCCGAGACTCCTGTTAAAGTTTCCATTGTTATACTTTTTGTCTCTCTTTCTCTCCTTCGGACACTCCCCATCTGACCACACGAAGGTCTGAACATCCCAACGCGAAGTCTAGAGAACAGGTTGGCTGAAGTTGCTCTGCTCCAGCCTTAGGATCCTGTACCAGGTTAAGGGACTTCTTTGTTATTGCCCAGTCACCTTTCATGCCGGAAACAATGGATAACGCGAT
The DNA here is from genome assembly GCA_030142285.1 of Calameuta idolon. NCBI lineage: Eukaryota > Metazoa > Arthropoda > Insecta > Hymenoptera > Cephidae > Calameuta > Calameuta idolon. The sequence continues at coordinate 136,386 of JARQSV010000022.1, read as the reverse complement.
AAAAAAAAAATAAAAAAAAAATTCGTGCTACCAAAAAGAAAGGCGGTACCGCGAGGAGGTGGCGGGGTGAACGGAAACGACAACGAGAGAGCTTAAGAGGTTACCAGGTTCGCTCGGCTAATTACGACAGGAATAATATTGACGTAGCCTGTTGAGGAAGGCTGGTTTGACCTCGCAGAAAGTGGAGGAGCGACTGTCATTATCGAGAAGCGGAAACGATTATTTTTCCGAGTAAAAACGGCCCGGTGGCCGTACAAAGGTAGAAGGAGGATAAGAGAGAGAGAGAGAGAGAGAGAGAATAAAAGAAGTTGAATGAAAAGAACGTTAACCAAGAACGAAAGTGAGAGTCACAAGCGGAAATCAAGGGAGCCACTCAGGAGTTTCAGGACCTCCCTGTTTCCCTAAAGGATACATACGACTGTCTCTTTAACGGAAACGTAAAGGCAAACTCCATCAAGAACACAATCGCCCTCAGTCCCATAACCATCAGTATTCTTTAAAAGACTTCCAGCAAAGAAAAAGCCAATGGTAAATACAGAAAGGGAGATGCTCCAGTGGCAGTAAGTTTTCCCAAAGGTGCAGAGACAGAGGTAGGTAGCGAGGAGGGTAAAGAGTGGGGGAGGGAGGGAGGGATCGCGTGCAAGGGCGAAAAATCAATCGCAAGCTAAGGGAAGGCAGGGGCGTGGGGAGGGGCTGTGGCCGTTGGCCAAAAAGTAGCCCACGAACCACAGTGGCGACGTAGAAGGGAAAAACAGACAGGAACTACGTCAGGGGGGGGGCGGGGGGGGATTTAACGGGGGTATCGGTCGGGGGCACGTAGAGATTGAGGGCGTTTATTGCGAGTAAGAGACACGGGCAATTGAGCGTTCCGAACGTTCGAGTCACAATTCTTCGGCGACATTAAGCAGCGTCGTAAGTTTAACAGTGGTTCCGACGTACACGTGGATTTACTATCGCGTCGCCGACGATCGAGTGGTAGCTTCATAGAAACGGCGGGGATCGTAGATTCACTTTTGGACTGCGGAAAAGTATCGCGCGCGTTCTTCTCGGTATCGAGAAGCCGAGCGCGCATGCGCGCCAGTCCAACGTACATATTCAAACGTGACGCCGCGTCACTCTGGCTGTTTCTCCTACTCGGTTCAATAAAAATCGACCGACCTCAGGTTTTATCGAAGTTTCCATCGCGCCATTGTCGTCGCTTTATTCGGATTGTGATTGACTGTCGGTGCGTTGGTCGACGAGTATGAAGAGTTTGAAAAATAGGCTAACTGCCATTCGGGGATATATCCGCTGGCGTTCGTCAATGACGATCAGTGTTACAATAAGCTAAGTGGACGCGACACCGTATCGTGCTGATTCAATAGAAAAAAAAGAAAAAACGGAATATTTGGTTTAAAAATGTATGCATCGTTTGAGAAAGCGACACGCTGACTGGTGAACGGACCGACAATTTCTAGATCGATACCGATTTCAGTTTTGAAGTAAACCCATCGATTTTCAAAATCGTTGGAGCGGTTGAGGATAGGCAGATCCATTGATACAAAGATTATTATATACCCGAAAATCGTTGCTGGTTCACAAGCAAGATGTGATGACCCAATGAAAAATTCGTTA
>JARQSV010000022.1:114256-133275 GCA_030142285.1 Calameuta idolon | reverse complement strand
TTTTTTTACTAAAAAGACATTTTCTCACTAGATCGAGAAAAAGATGCACGTCGCGTAAATTGAAACTACTCCAGGGACACCTGTGTATATATGGGTTTGTATACCTTTGGTATAATACAAGAGTCGAGTATATTTGGGAGCTTTTTCTTAACGAAGATACAGCAGAAGCTGCGAGCTTTACTAAAGCACACAATGGATAAACGCGATAAAGCCAAACGAACTGCTCCGAGGCAGAGCCAGTGAGTAGAGAGACTCTAACAATGGCAGTGTCCTTGGTAACTTCTTCTTTTTTTCTCGTCTTCTTTTTATTTTTATTTCGCCTTGCAGGAAAAACTCTTTCGTCTTTTCAGTTGTACGACTTCCCGCCAGTGACTCGCCGCGCTTTTAAGAATTTTGTAAACGCTTTTTTTTTTACTGCACTTTGTTAGCTATTCGTCGCTTGCGCTTTAACGCTAAAAAGAAGGCTGCGAGTTCTCAATCGTTAACCGAGTCGTGAAAGACATGAAATTTAAATTGAATTTTTATTTATGGTAAATTTATGGTAAATTCATAGTAATTAACGGATGGGAAATAATACAAAAAAATTTTATCATAATTTGAAGAAAAATTATTTATACGTTCGCGTCGTTACGATTTACTCATTAGTTTTAATAAATTTTATTGATTATTGATACTGGGCGGATGCATTGCGTAATTATTTTGATTAATCAAAATTTGCCGAACGTGACTCCGGTTGTGGGAATGATGCAACGAAATGCCAGAATATTGTTCAAACGGCGAACGAGTTATTTCTTTGTAAAACGTGTCTCCCAGGCAGTGAAGCGAGTGCGAAGCTTTGTAATATTCTAGCTTTGAGCTTTCAAAAGCTTTCGGTAACCATGCGGCATTGTCCTATGCAAAAACGGTTAAGATTCCTGTAATACCGATCGAGAAATGTAGATGTTTTGAGGCGCGTCGGACGGATTAAATCCGTACTACTTTTAGTACCGGGAATGGCCACCATGGCGTATCATAAAACTTTTTCAATCTTTCAGACATTAATTCAGTCAGTGTTTGGCCATGCTTTCGCTGCTGAACAAATTTTCCAGGACAGTCCGTGGCATAACTTTATTTTCCCCTCAAACTTCGAAAGAACCAACATCTGCACCTGGACATATTTCAATTACGTCACTGGTACACAGATACCCGCCCAAATGTTTACCAATACACGCAAGGTATAACCACCCACTGATTTTTCAGCCTGTTTCTGACTTCCGGCTAAGTTCCTCCAGGAACTTGTAATATTGAATAAAGTTCTGCCAGTGGATCCAGCTTAATAAACAGGAAGTCCTGCTCGCGATATCGAGTTTGAGAAAAAGTTTATTAAAATTCGTATTATAATTTTTGAATTTTAATCCGACAGAGAGAGAGTACAAAAAAAAAGGTTGCATAAGTTTGATAAGAGATAAGAGAAATCTGTCTTCTCGTCTTTCGTAATTTTTTTTTTCTCCTTCATCTATTTACAACAGCCAGATGCCCGCGTGTTAATTTTTATGACGTACACAGATCAAAGGCGAAACTGCTGTAGAATATTATTCGCGATTTCATCGAAATTACGATTCCATTGTTAAAATGGAATAAAATAACAAAATTTAATGAGACCGTAAACAGTCAGTGACGCGAATAACAAATTTATACGTAAATTGACAAATCGCAAAGTACACGTGACGGGTACCACTGTATGTGAGATTTTACGTGCTTCCTATCGACAGTGTCGATTATGTTTCCTAACCTTAAATTTAGACGAATCATTAACGTAAAATCCTTCACTCTACTTTGATATCTAGCGAGATACGAGCATCACTCCCATTAGTCGTAATTACAGATACGTATGGTTATTCGAGCTAGCAGTCGCTTAATGACTCTCGTAGTTACACATAGAAATGATATGTAGAATGTAAAAAAAAAAAAAAAAAAAAAATTGAACAAGAATATATTTAAATTTACCGCGAAATCAAAACCCGTCCGGAATAACACATTCAATTAAAGAACCGGCAACGAATTCGCTGGGTAATCGATTTAAGGCTACGCTCACAGCACGGCTACCCTTATCATCCGACTGGTCGTTCTGTCGTCGTTGGAGATAACGCTTGCGGATTTCCATTGTGGGTGGAAAAGCTCGTAAACGAGAGGACAGGATCAATCAAAGCTTTAATCGTTTTCAACCTAAGCCTATTAAAGCTCCGTACACCGTTATTGACCAGTCAGGTTATCTCGTGAAAATCAGCCGGGATTCGTTTAACGGTAAATAAAATCCTGAACATCCGAGAGGAATTTTTCGACGATAACAAAGAAAAAAAAGAAAAGAAGAGCAAAGGAAATGGAAAAGGGACGTAAGCAGTATACGAAAGAAAGTCACTCAGGGGAGACAGGAAACTGCAGACCAATAAAATGAAAAAAAAAAAAAAAATATTTTCAAAAATCCCGCCCTTTCTCGTAACGTCATTCCCACGTGCGACAATCGTACAACGTGCGTATTTACCGTGACGATGAGAGTGAGTAGTCTTCTGAAGTCCCCGGAAGTCTCGCTGCACAGATGCTCGGCCAACGGACGATCGTAGACTGAAACGATAAAATGAAAATTTCACTAATGACAATGTAAAAGCGAAAATTGATAAATCAAGCTTAACACCCGTCGGAAGTGCATACGCTGTCGCGTATCAGATAACGTATACCGTATTCGTCGTGTCAATTTCTGATGAAAAGCCAGTTGATTCCACGTTTCGTTGATTTGATCAGACCACTGATGCATTTCAATGCCTCGTTATAAGTTTTCAGACTGGTACGCCTGGATGATTATTTTTCGAAAATATACGTTATTCGGTATGTGACACCTAGTCGGCGTTCACATTGACGAGGGTCCGTATCTCTTAGCTGATCTGGTACAGAGGAGCTGGTCTAGGACCCAACCTACTCAACGACGCTGAACTTGATCCTCCTGACCATACTGATAATCCGTGCAGGATTACCTGGTGGACTATCGGAGCGCGATCGATGATCGGACAATCGCTAACCCGGAGTCAGCTCCTTTGCCGATGGTTCAGGACGAGAGATAATCGTGATAGCGGTAGGTCAGTGTTAGGACCAAGACTGGGGATACGGTTAGTCGAATTTCAGGAACAGGATGTACCTCCGGATTGCATCCTGGGGGAATTATTGGGACACTGTATAAATCTTGGTCTCTCTAGTCTTACGTGAGGAAGGAATAGGGAGCGAGTGGGGAGGGGGGCTAGATCCTCGTAATGATTTATCGCCAAACGGGTGATTCGGGTGCATCCGAATTAAAGCGGAAACGTTGAGGTGAATTTTAACGAAATGATCGAGGATTCTGACGGTGATTAAATTTACGAAAATTATTCGAATACCGTCCTCGAGGATAAATTATCTTCTTATCCGATAGGGTCAAATGATTTAGGTATACTGCGCGTAGATGAAAATAAATTTTTTTTTTTAAATTTTAATTTTCAAAATTTCACGTGAAACTGGGATAAATTGATTTTTGATATAATTAATGTTCCGATCGCAGGTATAACGGGTGTCGTGTTTCGCTTCTCCTTATTAAATTGGCATCGCGTTACAAGAATGTTAGTTTGGCGAAATCTTCCGATGGTAATCAAAGCTCGTGCAGTTTTACGTATTATCACGTGAATCAATAATGATTAAGTGATAACGCACTTTTCGAATAATTTGGATCGAATTTCGAGCGGATAACGCATTTTCTCATGATAGCGGGTTAAATGATATTTTTGATACATTTAAACTTTGTTTCAATTTTATTACGATTATTACACGGGGTTATAAGGGGTTCGCGTAATTTTCTGTTTTCGAAGGGATGGAAAAGTTTGGGTAAAGTCAATTAGCCCCTAACGACCAATTATCTAGCACAAATTATTCAATCAAACCACCAGACCACGATTATGGCCTACGTGGAAAGTAAAATTACATTTTACTATTTATCTCGAATCCTCATTATGACAGATCATTATTATCTAACCATAAAAACCATCGCGGTTACCCGCACCGAACAAAAAATAGAATCAAACGAAAAAATTTATCCCAGCCGTATATAACTTTACGGACGAAATGATGTTTCATAGTAAAAAAAAAAAAAGTTAAAAAATATTTTTAATGAACCACAACGCCAACAAAATTGCATAGAAACGCTGCGTTATTCGATGCACCGTATACCACGTGTTGTTATGTGCATCAATGGGAAATAGCAAAAATATTTTCAAAATATTTCGAAAGTTCGGTGTAACGAAAAAAATGTACATAACGCGAGCATGTAAACCGCAAAAAAAAAAAATGTTTCTAGAAAAATATAAAAATCCCCCCCCCCCCCCTCCCCACCCAAAAAAATGTCTCTCTTCGATCTCGCGACAAAGTTAATCGTTATTAGCTCGGACGTGCGACGTCATAGAAACCGCATTCCGGTTTCCCGTCGTCGCGAAAGGTTGGTTGGTCGCGAGCATTGTAAAAGGCATCCCTTGGTCCATGTAAATTATTAGGGGTTGTCGCATGACCATATGTGTATATACATATACATATACATTAATATATATATATATATCTCATCACGTGAAATTATTTTCAGTATGAAAGCGGCGGAAGATTCAGGATGCAGGTTGCAGGGGTAGTCGGAGATGTCCGGTACATCCGCGGAAAGAATGCAGCCACGCGCGGAATACAAATGTCTGCCGGGGATTGCGCAGTGAGATTATTTAGGTCGTCGTGAGATATGCCAGCGGGAATGGGTTGAATAAATCGTAGAGGCGAAGGGCACCGAGCGCGTGTTACCTTCGATATTAGTCTCCGGTGGTAGAAGGAGGTCGCACGAACCGACGCTTAAGACCGTTGCAGATTCAAATATTCCCGCCACTTTTGCGAAGCAAGATACGAGCTTTGAAATTTAAATAACGAACAAGTAAAAAGCGAACAGGACAGAGATTACGGGGGGGGGGGGGGGGATTGATAATTTCTTATCAATCAGTTCGATCGGTGGTATAAATTATTGTCCGTGACGTCAGACGTATCATTAAACGGTAGACGAGTCCCGACAGATGGCGTCGTCAATCGAACTGCGGAAGGACAGGAACGATGGATGTGAAACAGAGAGAGAGAGAGAGAGAGACAGAGAGAGAGAGAGAGAGAGAGAGAAGGGCTTACCGAAGAGGATATAGAAACTAGTACTGTCGGCAAGGATAATTCAGGATGAGAAATACCTACCGGAAGACGTGGATGCAACCGAAGCGTCCCTGACGCCAGCCGTGGCATCTTGGCTTCGATCCAATTCAATTAGACCCTTAAACGCGTAATCTCGCAATACATTCTTCTGGGTGGGTCGCGATTGTCGACGGTGTTAATAAATTCAATTCCGTGAGAACCATCGGCGTAATAACTCTTTAACCGAGGATACCAACCCCTCTCGTCACGATTCAATACATAATGCTTATCCTGACCGTGTACGTGTATACATATATACACGATTTACTACACTGCTGTCCAGCTAGAGGGGGAGGGGGGGGGGGGCTGGAGTGGAACGAGCCAAAGTTTTTCTACAAGTCGGAAAGCCGCGAATTCCTTTCCCGTGGAAAAAATCTCGCAATTCTCTCTCTCTCTCTCTCTCTTTTTTTTCACTACGAAAACTAATCTGCATAATTACGCGCGATTCCGGCATTACCCGCTCGAAAACTACTACTACCGCTGCTAACTACTATCAGCAGTAGTATTAGTGCTACTCGTAGTATCGTCACTCCTACTTCTAGACATTTATCTTTTTCTTTTTTTTTTTTATAGCAAGCTACCTATGTATAGGTGGTCCATAGTTCTTCTCGTCGTAACGGTGACGGTAAATACGAATTTCACAGAACTTTCGATACTCGCCACCGGCGGCGCCACTCGGATCTAAATTAAAACACAGAGCCGAGGGAAAAATCTTTGACGCTTTACATAATCCCTAAAGAAAGACGTAGAAGACGCCGTGGCATTACGAATGCCGCAAAAACGCTTAACCTCATAGCCCTCGTCGTTGCTGTAGTTTTTATCGTAATAAAAAAAAAAATTCGAATCATCCCCAAAAATTTTATCTCGAACCCAAATCACAACGGGGAGCCAAAGAAAGTAGTGGGACAAGGAATAGGCCAGACAGGATTTAACTTTTCCCAAGTGAAAATGTCAGCAAGTTATGCGGCACGCATAGTTCCTTAAACTATTCAGGGGGTTTTCGTTTCCCCTCCAGTCCCCCTTCAGTCCCCCTCCAGCCCCCGTCCAACTTCTCCAGCCTTTCGTAACATCCAACAGAAGGCGAACTATCAGACGTAATAAATGGGGTCGTGATGCAGTCTACGGATTCCGGAACACGGTGAAAGGGGTAAAACCGGAAGTGTACTTGACGCACCGATGGTGACTGGCTGGCTGCTGGCATCTGGGTCGCGGACCTCCGGGACACCGAAACCTCGAGCCATCCCAGTCCTGAATTTTCGACCCTTCCGCGCTTTGCCCACACGCGGATTCGCACTCTTCGCTGGCCGGGACACCGGGGCAGCTTGGGATACCATAAATCAAGGATCGCGTATTTTCGTTTTGATTAATGAGCTTTAAAGTACTGCCGGGAGAGCTTTTATTTCGTGGTTTCGCAACACGTGCAAAAAGACTATCCATTCGGGACATACGGTTTAGTACTTCATTGTCGTCATTACTTGAGAAAGAAACCTTAATATATATCGCGGTGGGTTTGGGTTTGGTAACCGGTAAGCCAGTACAGCGGTGGCTATAGGAACTGAGCAAATAAAAAGGTAAACAGGATCAACGGTGGATACGAGAGTCCAGGAAGGATTTTCAGTCCTCTGCGGATGCTGCGCTGTATCCGTATCGAAATGCCGGGATAAGGATTTCCGGAATACTTTAATCCTGACTATTTATATGGAGTGAAGCGTCTCGCCGAGTTTCGCGCAGTGAGACACCTGGATCTTGGGGACTTTGGGGAATTCATGGAATCCTTGTTACTGCATAGAGTTATTCGGAATATCTTCTTTTGGTCCAGACTCTGATGTATTCGTCTTGGTTTCTTTTTTCTTTCACATTTTTCTGTCCAAATGGTACGATTCAGTATGGTATTTATAGACTGCCGTGAATTTCTATGAAAAAAAAAAATGAAAATTGTGTATACTTTTTTTTTTCAACGTCAATCTGTAATTGCTTGCACTGCAGTTTTACAGCAGTACGATAGGTACTTTAGGTTCCCGGCGATTTTTGGATTTTACATGCTGTTGTTATTGTTGTTCGTTGTACGTTGTAAAACGATACTTTAATATACATATACGTGGCGTTGCCCATAAAAAAGGGTTTTATAGCCAAAAATACTGGATACTGTGATAATTAAAATTTGATGGGTGAGTTGGAAGTTGGGTGGTAGAAACAACATTTAATTACGGGTTGCTTTGTTAAGCGCGTTAAATTATAGTCGTGAGGTAAAGTTTAAAAAAAATTTAATAAGTTCACAAGGTCGAGAGCTTTTTTGAATTACCATTCAATCTCCATATAAATCACGAAAATCCATGAAAAAATTATTCAAGTTCGAAGGAAAGCTTTCAAAGTTCGCGCGCTCGATAAATCGATGGGGTATTTAATTTTGGGAATGCCCGAAGAGAAAGGTAAACGAAAAATTTTGCTATTTGAAGGAAGATTAATGTTTTTTTTTTGAAATATCAAAAAAATATACAAATCCCACGTGCTCGACTTTACGTCACGGGGATGATGACTTATTTCAATAAACAAGTATTCAAAATCGATCTGGTACGTAGTCGACCTTTCGATATGGGGATTCCCCTCTCTATTTAAATCTGCACAATGAAAATAGTACTCACGTCTCTCGTAGGCCTCGACGATTTCGGCGACTTCACGGTTGTCCCGAGAGCAGAGAATTTCCACCAGGGTTTCCTCTTCGGTGCCAATACCGTCCATTGCCTTGTGCAGTTCCTTGGCCATGTAATCGACCGGCGGAATCATTAAAGCCACAATGACATCCTCGAAATGTCCGCCGAGTTCGCTTTTAAGATCCTCGATGAGATTCTGCAAAAATTTCATCGATGTACAATTAACCGAAGAATTCGTAGAGAAATTTCTTTAATCGAAATAAGATATTGATACGTATAAAAAGGAATAAAGTGAAGCGAGAATAAAATTGATAAAATTGCTAAAAATATACATGTAAATAGATAAGAAAATTTTTTTCTTTTCCAATCGTTGCTCTATCTATTTTTTTCCCCTCTTTTCTTTTTTCATTCTCGTAGAATCGATCGATCTTATCCAGGATGTCGCGGGAGAACTTGGGAAATGCATTCCAGAGACAGGAAGAACGAGATCGAAGTGCATAGTCATCGATCACCTTTGATTAATCGTCCCGAAGTCAAAATAAAGATCAACAGGGTTAACCATGCGGAACGGCACGTGGAATGTCGAGACAAGATATAAAATTTTTGTCCAGGAAAGAAAAAAAAGAAAAAAAAAACTGCATCGCAACTTCGTTCGAGCGATTCTAATACCAGCATAAAAAATGACAAGAGCAGTAAAAGTGCATCGGTATGTTCATCGATAATTTTCAAGTCGATGCAACATTAATTGCAACGATGCATTTCGCTGCATTATCATATGGGTTGGGTAAACGGAAAAAAAAAAACAAAAAAAAAACAATAAATTGTCAATGTTACGGAGAAGCCGCAAAGTGCAATGAGACAAGTGCAGTTGCATCCATTTCGCGAGAGGCAATCGCGATCCTCACGAATTTACCGGCACTTTGGTGCGTCGAGTGCATCGATGCATCGGTTGCATCGGTGAACCGGAAAGACGAAACGCGGCTTTAGTTTTACCAGCGCAAATAGAACGTACAGAGAAAAGTTCGTTTCTCGTACTTCCGAATGAGTCAGTGGATTCTTCGAACTTTATTTTTCACTATTCCCATACAAGAGGGATGCGAACGCGTGGTGCATCGAATGTGCACTGTGGAAGTGCATCTGCGTTGCAGTTGCAGTTCGGTTGCACGTACGATGAAAGCACTCGATAGGAAACTGGAACGTGGTCATATTTTACTGGTTATTTCGAGTCAACGTTCCCTTTTTTTTTTTTTTTTCACGAACAATACGCACCAGGTATCCGGTACACTGCGAAGCTACGAGGATTGGAGTTTGTTGGATATTTTCAAAAAAAAAAAAAAAAAAAAAATGGAAAAGAAACATGTCACACCAACAATGCCAAACTCTTGAACAGTCATTCATACAAGTGTAGCGTTGTGCTTCATACTTTGGTAACAATTTAATGTAAAGAAAATAATAATTGAAAACATATAAAAATGCTGTTTAAAAATCTGAAAAGGGAGGGGGAACCAATTTTCGAAATTATACTTTTTCCTTATACCCAGTAATATACGAGCAGGACTAATGGACATAACAGAGCAGATGGTAAAGACAAGGAAAGAAGATAAGTCCACGTCGATAAAGCTAGAACCGTCAGAGTGAAAAATCTATATAAAATGTATAGTAAAATTAATAGCTATTTAAGAGCTAATTAAGTGCCTTAATTAATATTTTAGAGCTTCACCCCTTTACTAGAAGCCCGTGACGGTGCCAGCTCAAAATAAATTTGGAACCGCCAACGACATATGGAAATATTTGCACCAGCCAGATTTATAACTCGCCCCCTCATTCGAAAAATCAACCCAATCAAACACTCAGTACTTCGATTTTACGTTTGACCTTTGAAAAGTTTCCATGTCCTTTTAAAAGCCACGACTCGAGCAGAAGCTTTTTCTTTGCGCGATATTCGATACAAGCGACGCCGAGGCGAATACTCATGACAGTCTTCCCGCGACGTAATACTGGCGACTACGTCGCGCGTTTATTCTCAGTTATGTAACCTGCCATAATAGTATTTTTCTCGAACTTCTTTCCTTTTCGCTCGCGGGGTCGAGATTTATTTTTTACCTGTCGCGCAAACAAATTTAATAGGAACGTTACAGAGTATTACAGCCAGAGAGAGAAATACGACAGTCTGGCGAGTTTTGAAAGTGAAGCCTAATAAAAAAAAAATTAAACGACAAATATTCCATCGCGGCCGATCAATGAAGTCTGAAAATTTTTCCAAGATATTTCCAAAAAAATTTTCAACTTTTTCAAAAATCATTCCAAAGCTTTTTTTTTTCAAATATCCTCTCGCGTACTCAATCGTTAAAATAAATCGTTTCACGACGCTCCGGTTCCTTACCGACACCTTAACCTTACCCTACCTCCGCCCTCTTTAAAGCTCTTTGTCTCTGTCCAGCGGGGCTCCGATGTCCCACCCGGACCTCTGCCGATCCTCGAAGACGTCTCCGTCGGGTACTTTCCTCTGCCGGTAAAATCGGTACATCGAGACTTTTCGAGTGGGTAGTTTCGAAAAAATCAGGTCACAATATATAGAAATAATAGATTCCCGATTACCGGACTGGTTGATTAAACCAGAGAAAAGGAGGGAGGGCGAGGAGTAAAGGAGGGAATAATATAATTTTGTTCAATGTTCCAGATATTCAGATACGATTTTATATTTCGGTGCTTCAAATTCAAAATATCGAAATCGGTAGGTAAACACATCACTCCCCCCGCCGCCCGGTTCCACTCGTTCTCTATAGCTGGCGCCACAGTGCAGTCCTGTATAGGCATGTATGCATCGTTGCATATATAATTGCCTAAATCAAGTAGCCAATTAGGAATAATGTACCGGAAATATAAATTTAACGAGTGCATAATTATGATACACGCAGCTATCACGAATCCCAGTGCACGCGGCCTACTTTAATTATCGTTCACGGCGAGCGCATTTCGGGACAGCCGAGGCAAACGCTAGTTCGTTCGTTCGTAAGAAATAAACGATTTTACGAGTTCCCATGTAAAATTGTGGCTCGAGAGACATTTGAGAAAAATAAAATAACATATTTATTTTCTACCGCGAAATGACAAAGTCGGCCGTTCGAAAGTCGAAATTAATCAATAGGGTTAATTTCAATGTATCGACATACCCATAACGCTAGAAGTATCCGAAATCATTTTCACATGGAGCATCGTTAATTTACTGATTGGCATTTTACGAACGTATTAATTAATCCAATTAAAAGGCTTTGGCAATCAAATATATATATATATATATATATACATACCGCACTTTTCTGTTATATATGTATGTTGCATTAATACTGCACTCCGGGGATATTGATTCTGTACAAAGCGTACTTCGGGGACAGTTAATACTTTGATGGGAGACTGATAAAAGTTTGCCGGTATAAATACCTCGTGGATCGTAAAGCTGGTTTGCAATTTTTCAAATTTTTTTTCCAATCCCAGACAAGGAGGGAAGAGGGGGAGTCACCAGTTACCTCGCATTGTCAGAAGACGTCTTGTTGTTTTTTTTTGAATATAACCAAAGTAAGCCAGACACATTTCGTAATTTTCCTCGCCCTAATTAATGACACTGCTCCTGCGTCAATTACCCTAATTTACAACCCTATGGTACACCACGTCCTCCAGCAGAAATGGCCGTGACGTGGAATATGAAATTCCCATCAGAGATAATTAATCGGTGTCCGTTGATCCTGACTTGGACCCCGCGTGAAGCCACGTAAGAAAAAGTCGAGCCCGCCGCGTGTCGGTCGGTTCGATAAATGAATAAATCAGTCGAAATTTTTGTTCTCGTCGTATCCACACGAGAGACTGAGATCGCGTAAGAACCGCCACATAATATACATGTATGTATATGTATGAAACGCCTTATGCGGCACGCGGGCAGCATTTTGCCACGATAAAATATTCATAACGCGGCCCCACGTGCCTCACCAATTCACTTTCCGGCGCGTCTCTAATGGCGTCCGAAATAAATTCGCAGCGGCAGACAAGCTGGCGAAGGGTGGCGACATCTAACGGACGAAACGACAACTTGACGAATGGCTTCGCGTCGAGAGGGAATTGTTCTTCAGAACGCCGAAGGAGCGAGAGCCTGTATACTATTTATTCGTGGGATTCCATGCGCCACCGTCAACGCGAAAACCTTACGCCGAAATCCATTCCGGATGAAACAACCTGTACGGACAATAGCTACCAGCCTAATATAAGCGTCCTCTCTAGACACTTGGAAATATAACTGATCGCTACTGACACAGCTCGTCACTGAAAAAAAAGAGCCACAAAGAAAAGGATAACTAATGACTGTAATGCAGCGGTAAGGTACCTCAAGAAATGCTTCGTCAATTGTTGTGTTCCACCAGATCCAGGAAACTTACTGTACGTACAGTCCCACGCAATAACCTTAGCCTTACCGTTGCATAGCACGGCGTATACATGTCTGTGCGCGATCAACAAAGTGAAACCCTGCTGTCAATGGCTTTTGTCCGATCGTTTAAATTCTCGCTCTTTGTTTCGACTTTACTGGAGCGTCGTGACGTAATTACAATTAAAGAACGTCCACTTTTGATTTTGACCTTCGTTGAACGTAAAGGGTGGCAAGGAGAAATAAATATCGTATGAAAAGAGGATTAAATGGAGGGGGCGAGGATCGGTCGCTGAAGGAGAAGCACATAGATCCACAAAGAACTATCTAGAATGTTCTCAATGGTGGGAAGAATGGAAAGTTTTCCTAACCCCCCTTCATCCCTAGATGTACTTGGGGGGGGGGGGGGGGGGGGGAGTTACGTTTCGTAAAGCCTCGACGAGAGTAGCGGCCATCTTTTTCGAGAAGCGTCACTTCTATTTCTTGCTGGGAATAATAACGAGAGAATGTTCTATAATAAAGGAAAGTGCGTCCTGGGGTGTAAGGGGGATCGGACGAGGGTGAGAGACGCAGGAGGGGGGGGGGGGTGTCTTTGCTTGGGGAATATTATTCTAAGCCTCGACTTCACCAGTCAATGTCAAGTAGCACGGTCGAGTAAACTCCTGGGCATTGTCCCTTTGTGCACGTTTCATACCGAATGTATTGTGTTACTAAGGGACACGAGAGAATTGAAGCCACTTTGAAAAGACGTTGATGCCAACTTAAGAGACAATTAGAAATTTCATGTGGGAGTTCATAAGATATTGTTATCGCAAGTGTCATTTATTTTTGATTATGCAAGCATCGAGATTGGGTGCCATCTTCTAGGGACATACCGCTTCTAAGAGACCCCTGAATAACGAACCCGACATCCCGGCACTGTGATTCACTATCGATAAGTCCTGATCGATTAATCGTGTACCGATACGCGTTCCTGGCATATCGTTATACAACCCGACGCGATCATAACCTATAAAACTTAATTTTCATCCGATTAAATTTCGTCGATCGGGTAATTAAGATGACGCGTTGTTGCGGATCGTCGTACGAGGCTTCGAAGATTACGTATTAATTCGTAACGTCGAAACTTATCGGACTGATAAACAATTGACAATCAACAAGATCCTTACGACTTTCGGGTCAAAGTTGAATGTAATGCTCGATAAAAGTTTACGTTCTTTTATTTTATTTTTTTTTTTTTTTCACGAAGGAAATATCGTTTGAGATCGAAAGGGACGTTATTAATTTTTTCTTAAAAACTCAAAGAACCTGTTTATCTTCGGAGCCATGCATTAACCAAGGATAAGGAATCGAAGCATAAAAGTGCAGAGATATTAACGAGTCCACTAAGGACTTTGTGGACGCAAGGCCGAGCGTACAAAGTAAACGATCCATATCCGTTGCATTTTATAGCGCGACGCGAGGGGCGTAACTCGAGCAGCCAAGTGCAAAGTTTTCTCCGGTGCAAAAGTTCGTATTAATGGGCGGAAAGGTTTAAACTCCGCTAGTGTTAACGACCCGTTTCTCTCTCCAACGTATCCCTCGCGCCGACTCCCGTCGTGTCTTCTGGCTCCCTCGCACCCACCTGGCCGCGACCGTCGACTGTCCTTGTCGCGCACACGGCGATTTGAAATGCCCGCGAATCCACGCTAATTTACAACCCTTGCGAGAGCCACAGGCAAATTTTAAAGGCGCGAAGAGAGCCTTGCGAGTCTTGCGACCGGATGAACGCGCGAACGAACGAGATACCGGGTAAAATTTTAACGATCAAAAATAATAATAATAATAATAATAATAATACAGCAGAAAACCAAATTTGAAGTAAAAAAAATTTTAAACGGACAACCAATCCTCTTTTCGATTCCTCTGGGCGTAAATTCCCATGGACGGTAAGAATTCTCTCGCGCGAAAGCGAAAAACACGGAAACGTATCTCTGCGTGTCGGCGCGCTCGAGAGATTTATAGACGGCGTCGCGTCAGCTGTAATTTATTCAAACGTCTTTCTCGAAACGTTACCGAAAGATCGCGCCGCGTTACTTTACCTGCAAACTTGTCGGCGCCGATAGTCGCGTCTTTTCGAAAGGACCAGGAGGCGAGAGAGGAGAAAGTGGATAGAGTTCGAAACTGACCAATGTGTATATACATATATATATATACACTCTCGATATTACATACAGGGTGATCATTCAGTACTACCGCACGACCCGAAGTTGGTTTCTATCATAGAGAATTCAAAAGTACAGGTTAACTTCAGGTGGTGCTTTTGGACCCAAATAACTCTGTATACATACACACACACACACATATATATATATATATATATAAAACGGCGTGTATAAAGGGTGTCGAAAAGTAGGGGCTGATGATATCGTGAAGGTGGTGGATAAGTGCGTGTCCCTACGTCAGAGAGGGGTTGTTCGGTATATGAAATTGGCCAAAAAATATCCCTGCGGCCATGGGACGACGTATCCGGATACACAGGGGTAGTTCTGAACGAAAAGTTGGGTCGGACGGTAAGATCGAGGATGGAGAGGGGGGAAGGGAGGGAGGGAAAGGATTGGGGCGCGAGGGTCGGTTATTTAGTGGCTACTACACCCGAGGGGTTGTGCCACGTCGTGACTAGTGGCATAAGCGGTCGTGTCCTCGTACCGGACAAAAACTCAGCCCACGGCACAGCCCCCCCCGAAAATGATCATAAGTCTGTGCCTGGTCCAAGTATCACAAGTATCAGGCTCCCCCGAGAGCCACCCCTAAATCTCATCAGCGTCATATCCGCTCTCGATGCTTCCTATTCTCAACCCCTTTGACAAGCAGACTCTCCTCTGTTTACTAGGGAACCCTTGGATTTCTCATAAGAATTACCCCCCCCCCCCCCTTCCCTCCCTCTCGCACCTTACCTGCTTAATGGCTACTGCGGTCCCCTACCCAACCTGCTGCCCTTCGGTCTATCTACTTTATATTGTTTTTTTCATCCCCTTCGCACCCTCCAGTAAGACCTACCCCAACTCCCTTTCGCCCCAGACTTCCTTTATAGCCCGGCGCAAAGGGTTTTCCCGTCAGTGGATTTTCCCTTTATCGCCTCTCGGCCTATTGGGATTTCGGTGTGGGGACCCCTTTATGCGACTGCTTAATTCCAGCACGTATCTCGCTTCTTTTAATGAACGTTGAGGTCTTGGGGATACTTTTGGGGTAGGGGGGACAGATGGGGGGAGCATGTAAGATTATAAATAATTTTGTTATCTAAGCGGTATACCGATGCTGATTACGCGTTATGACGCAATCGTACAATGACCGTAGACAGTAATGTCGGAAAAATGAGTAACGGTGTAACAGTGTCCGGTCGCATATGTATTTCCGGTATATTCGTGAATTTTCAATGACAGCCAACAGTTGCTGTTGATTGTTTCATGTGGATTTTTGTACCATGAATTTTTCAGGCGTCACGCATGAATTATGCGCTCGGTACTGTTGAACGTGAATACAAAAAATTGGCGTTCGGATTCGGTGCATAAGTACTGTAATAATTGTACGCGCGATTCATGAATTTTTGAACGGCCTAAATATTACTGGCGATCGAATGCATTGTGTGTGTGTGTGTGTACGAAGTGGCGGGAAATTCAAATGTCAAGCTCACCCTTCCGTATTCCTGAGTGAAGAATTTCGATATGAGCTGTCTCTGCTCGTTGCTACGTGACGTCAGGATGTCGATGATGGCCTGTTCGTCGGTGCCGAAACCCTTCATCGCGGCACGAAGAGCGACGCCATCTTCGGCGGCATTGAAATCAGCGGCTGGCTTGAGGGTGGGTTCCGGCTGGAAGAGAAGAAGAATGCGGTTTAAGTGAAATGAATAAGGGGAATGGAGTCCGATGGGACGAGTGAGAGGAAGCGAGGAGGGTTAGGGTGTCATGAGAAACTGAATGGAGTGAAAAGCGAAATTAGCCCGTTCGTTGATCGTACAAAGTGGAATTGAGTAGAGGAACGATAAGGCGGCGGCCTTAGCCCGCAGAGTGATAAGTAACGATCCGGACAAATGGATTCTCTGTACTTTTTACACGGTCGTATTACGCGTCTGCAATGAGTAAATAGAAATTCGATTTATCGGTCGGTAAAACAGTTTTTAACCGACTCTTCGTCAAGATTGTATAATTATCGTGAAAAGGGCTAATCGGGTAAACGAATATGTCCAATTCGCAAATTGTATTCGTTTTGGTGTTTTTTAAGCGCGGAGGGGGGGCGAGGAAATTCTTTTTCATCCCTTAATTTTTTTTTAAATTCCAACTGTCGTGAGTAGCAAATTCCCGCGTACAAATCAAGCAATCAGCATGCGTGAAAAAATCTCCAAAAAATGCTTACTTAAGGGTGAGATAATTAATCATGTTTCACGGCGATAAGTAAGACTGCGATATTACGTAGAATCTATATTTTTTTTCTTCCTCTCTCTCCGGACTGACTTCTTTTTTTTTTTATTTTTTAACTGGCGAAAGATCCACTGCAACGTGACTGCGCAAGCAGCGACTACGGGGAGTTTTTATGAAAAGGAAACGCCTTGGAATTCTTTAATCGCTGTCTGCGAACGAATAGAAATTCCTGGTAGCAGCAGCATCACTGGCGATCCTTGTTACCGATAATTCTATGGCACTAGTCAGTCACGAGAAGAAAGGAAGGTTCCGTGTCGCGCAATCACGACGAGGTCAGGATAAGAGAGATGAGAAGAATGAGATGAAAAAAAAAAGGAGTAAGATGAAAATCCAGTTAAAAGAAAAGCTCGAGCGAAATACGACATGCAGGTTAGTCAAATGAAGATGGCAGCACCAGCAGCAGCAGGCAGCATAGGAGCATCAGGAATCTTCAGTAAAAGTAAGAATGTATGAGTGCATCTAGAGACACTCCGGACCAGTTGAATTGAAGCAGTTGGATAAACCAACTGGCGCGACGATTCCAGCTGAATTCAACCCTCAATTCCGTGGCCCAAGAAAGAAGCTTCCCACGAGCCTCGACACTCATTTATAATAATTCAAAGAGGCTCGCGAACAATTTTTCCAATAAGATACAATTTCTTTCCCTTTCCTTTCTCCCTGACAGCTTTTTCCCCGGTATCAGATATGAAAAAAAAAAAAAAAAAAAAAAAAATGTATGAATTTTTAGTCACTGAAATGAATTTCGCGCCACTCCATTGGTCACTGATAACAGAAAGTGACGTCACCGAAAACGTACAACATAACGTTATCACATTGCTTGCATCTGGTGAGGGTGAAATAGACTAAAAAAAAAAATGAATACACCTCACGGAATTACAGCATCGGTTCGTCCTTTTCGTCCCTTTGAGGATTGTCGCAATGTTAAAAAAAAAAAGGAGTAAAAAAAGGCCAATTAGTGCATCCGCCGAGGGGGAAATACGCAGCTTCCGCGGGAAGCTCCCTTTGTGCTTTCTAGTCGTAAAAGCAAGGGGTATGCACGTGCTCGAGTACGCGATGTGTATCTACATGCGAAGCTTAAAGAAAAAGGAAAGAAAAAAAATTGGCCACTTGGATTTCACCCCAGCACAAACTTCGCGCTTGGGACGCAGAAAATTCAAACTCGCGTAGATAAGAGCGAGGGATTGGAAAATTTTCAAAAAAAAAAAAAAAAATTTCATTCGATTCAAAATTCCTTCGGAACGTCATTAAAGCCTATTGCACCAGCTGAAGTTGCTCAAGATCACTTGACTTTCCTTAATTCCCATGGTATAACCACTTTTGGATGGTGCAACATATATATATACGAATATGACGTAACTGACTTAAATTCCTTATCCATAAAGGACGAATTCCACAAGGACTCTTGCCACAGGCGAAATATCCTTACTGGAGTTCCTCTATGCAAGCAGAGGAAGTTGCATTTCCAGGTACCAAACCTAACAATGTCAGGCTGAACGAAACGACATTCACAGTCTGAACCCTCGTGTAACTTGGTGAAACTAGCTATAGCTATAGTGATAGAGAGAGACAGAGTAAGAGAGACAGCAGGTGCATCGACGCATAGATGCAGGAGAGAAAATCAAATTCTCGTGTTTAACCAGTGTTTTGGAACAGTGACGTTTGACTGTGAAATTTTTTTTTTTTTTTTTTTCTGAAACAAGTACATGAAATGAAAAGAATAATAATAATAATAATACTTTCAAAGCAGGAAAAGCCTCTTTGGCGAATTTATACGTCGCGACGCTCCAAGAATTACGCAACCAGTAAAAATATCTTCTCGCCCACCTTTTCCCGTCTCGCTGCATCTCTCGGTGCATCATAGTGCAGCTACTCGTTGTGCATCTCTTTAAGATCTCACTCCACCCGCCGAGACTTATCACTCGAGTAAATTACACGTCTGAACATTTTTATAGAGTATACGTATATACCGGTGTCAAGGAATTTACAGACACAGCGGGAAAAGTTGTTAGGACGGTCTTGGAGGGCTGTAGAAAAGTAAATGCATTCACGGTGAAAAGTTTAAACGTCAGTCGCACGTGTGAGCCGAAGTGTCAAAGAGACACGTGACACGTATCTGTCACTTATTTCGAACGAGTCCAGCGGGTATTTTCTAAAAAATATATATACATATATGCATCGTCCAAATTATCCATGGAGATTAAAGCCGACCGAAATGTCAATTTTGGAAGAAAAAAA
>JARQSV010000022.1:75589-106906 GCA_030142285.1 Calameuta idolon | reverse complement strand
TATTCGGGATTTGTAAATAGCAAATGCATAGTAAAATCTTTAGACTTTGGGTTCTTTCGTTTCTTTCAAATAAAAAATCACGCGGTGCGTGAGCGGAGAATTGCGTAACGGGCTACAAATCGCGAAAAGTCATATTGATAATAATTGTAACAATGCCTGACGATTTCGTCGTTCCGTGTACTAGGATCGACGCTGAACGACAAAGAAGAATATAAAAATGAAAAAAATAAATAATGACAAAAACGAAAGAAAAAAAATTCAATTCCGACTGTACCAATTGATAAAACCGTGGAGAGATCCTTTGATCAAATTTCTAAGGGGCGAAACACAATCGTCACTGCGACAAGTGTGCTAATACAGATAAATCTGAGAAATAAAAAAAAAACCCAAAAGATCACCTCACTCATTTCAGATTTAATGGAAAAATCAAATAATTTTTTTAATAATTTTTTTTTTCCTAAAATTTAACAAAAATTCTCTCAAGCCAACTTTGTTCTCCCGTTTCGAATAACCATTCAAATCAATGACCGTTAAAAAATTGCAAGTGGAAATAGAATGACGTTATCTAAAAATTGAAAATTGCCCACCCATTCTAGTTTGCACGAGCCTTTTAGTTCGCGTATTGATAAAAATAAAACGGAATCGACAAAGCGTTGGCGTCGACGTGGAATTTTCGAAAAAAAAAAAGCAAAAAATCAAACATCATGATAAATGCATAATTGGAGCATAACCCAAGCGATTAACACGCGCGAAAAAAATCTACTGCTGCTTCAAAAGTTAATTGCTCGAATTTGCCCGAAGAATTTTTGAACTATCGACAGGTGGAATAAAAATTCGACAGCATGCCCTCGTACATTGGAATCAGTGAATTTTATTTTGAGAAAAAAAAAACGCAATTTCTCAACACGAAATAAACCCTCAATCTAAGTGTAAAATTCGCGCTGTCAGCGAAAGTCAATAAAATAAATTTAATTTCAAAGTCTATGGATACACAGAATTTTTCAAAATTCTTCCATGTTATCATTTACCGCATTCGTTCAGATTGAGGAAAAAAAAAAAAACTCTTAGAAAATAATTCTTGACGCCCGCTGGAACGTAGCTGAGATGCCCTAACAATCTCAAGGTCCTAATTACATCAGCTACGTAGGACCAAGTTCAGATTGTTCTGTGACTCTTAAAGAACCTGAATAGGCAATCCTAACTGTGTCCAATATCGAACCACAAATGTACAAACAGACACATTCAGGTTGTCCAACCCACCCGAATAACCTAACCCGGTCCATATACATCCAGACACAAGAACCGACTAGAAGAGGCACCTACAACAAAAGTACCTAGAAGAGTGTAAAAATGGCCGAAAGTTACGATCGAGTTACCGGACTGTTAAAGTATTACGTCGGTGATAAAAGGAGCGCGAGAACTATAGTAAATGTAAACCCGATGGAACAGACTCCTGCTTGCAGGATATTGCACGAGTACAAAACTACCAGGATAATGTAATTGTTGGGCGACAGGATCGAGGATGCCATTTTGGATAGAAAAAATTTAAAAAGCACGCAGTCCGGCAATCGCATGTCATTAGGACATTAAAATAACAATATTATAATTGTTCACGATAATCATCTAATTAAATTTTGATTCAATTTTACCAACAAATTCACATTTCGAGTCCGAACCCATTACTACACACAATGATATTCATACATAAGCAAGTCCTCCTTGATGTCTAAATCCACCAACGTGTAACTTGGGATGCCCACAATTCCCATTGATATTTGAGCTTTCTCGAGGAAGCCAGACGTGGATGCGGTAGCTTCAAATTTCTTCCAAAAGCCCAGTAAATTTGTATAGGGAATTCCTATATAAAATAATTCTCTGTTAAAGACGATTGACCTGCAGCTGATATCGCATATCCTATGTCGCTTCATTAATTCTCATTAAACCGGTACGATATTTCTTTATCCAAATGACAGAGACGACGCACGAATTTACAGACAGAAGCGGGTGCTGCCGGAAGTACAATAATGAGGCGCGTAAATTTGAATCGCCATAACACGATAAATTTCACACTTTTTGTTCTACGAACAGCCTATAAATTACAGTGTTTTACTTCCGCCGTGTAAAAAGAATAACTACGATATTATTAACCACAAGATATAACTGCAGTATTTCAAAGGGCGTTATCAAACCGCGCGAGATGTTATCAGCGAGCAATTAATCATCCTCGGGTACGGGCGTCCCGACGTAGGCGCCGTAAGCTTCTAACGGAATATCCTCGGAGTCTAAACTCAGTTTACGATTCATAAACGGAAGTACGGCGACTGCTCCAAAATGGCTGTATCTTATGTAAGGGCATGCAATTTGCATTTTTGATGATTTCATCAAAAGTTTATACAAACTTCAGCATTTGTCTCCCGTCGGCTCAGCCACGACGGCTACGTTTGAAGGCCCGTTAATTGCGAGGGTGTGAACCCGCTTAAAGAGCTTAATTAACTCGGGCAAGTTAATCCAGTAATATAATCTTTCCGACAGTTTCGTAAACCATCGTCTCCGATACAGCATCCGGGACATATGAGTAAGTGAAAAATATTTAAGTCCACCCGGTATCCGTTTATCGTGTTACCAAGCGTTCCTATAAAAGAAAATTTTTTTTTTTAATTCGTGACAACCTTTAAATAAAAATTAAATCCCTACGAGGTCACTGTTGCCACGTCATGATTGCTATAGTGATTTTCAGTCGAATAAAAAAAAATGAAAATTATTTTTATAAAGACTTACGGATTCCCTATGAGGTTAGGTTAGGTTAGCTCAGGACTGTTAACTATCTCGTCCTGGTACCAGGGAGATAAGTCCCCTATGTCAGGCAGTATCATAGAGTCACTAGCAGTCTAGTGAGTAATTGTAATGGGTCTATTGATTTGACATTAATAATAATTTACAATATCGGCCCAATTGATACGTTATTATCGTTTAACACTTTGCCATGATTATTTCCATGTGGTCATTGGACAATCCTTTGTACCTGGAATTATATGTCATTGAAAAATTTGCATGTCGAGTCGATTGATTGGCTATCGAATCTGATCCGATACAAGGATAATTTGTAATAGTAATTATCGAATTAAATTGAAATCGCATTGGATACAAGTTAAAAGTATGTTCAAATTTACATATGTACATATTGCATGTAGATATTGTCATAGAAAAATTAGTATCACGTTTGGATTAATTAATCAAAGTTTAAGGTACGATTCTCATTGTTCTTATATTGAGCTTTTGATTCTCTGATATCGATGCTGGAACGACTGATTGGTTTGAATGTGCAATAAGGCTCGAGTGCATTCGTCAGGTTGTCTAATTGGACGAATTGCAAGTACGGTCATCGTATATCGGAGTTCGTGACGTAAATATGTAGGATTTTTGTTTGTTGAGGTTTTGCCGAATCCCACTGACAGTTGATACCTGTTGGAATAATTATTCAAAGCGTGCTTTATGGCGGTTTAAAAATAAATTCCCTAGGACTGGTAACGCACGTTCGAGAAAGAATAGCGAGTATTGAGTTATTCCGAGCGACGCGAGTCTTCATTATCGAGCGATGATAAAAGCCGTTGAAAGCATTTCATTTGAATATAGTAAAAAGTTCAGAGTAAACGATTGTTTCGCGGTATACGAAATAAAAGTTTTATTGGTTATGTCGGCGCACGGAGTAATTAAATACGATAAATAGTATAGTACAAAAACAGTATCTTTAAGTATATGCTATTTCTATATGGCGTCTATGCATATGCATCGGATAGAGGGAGAAAGAGGTGGCATATAAATTTGATTAAATTTACGTAAATCGTGAAAAGTCTTGTGTAGTTACCAACAGGTGTTATTTATTCCAGTCGGAAAATCGATGGAAGATTTATCGAGCAACAGGGAAGAATAATAACGAGTACGGTATAAATTGGCATGAAATTGGCATGATATTGTATAAACGTATAAACGTTACTTGCAAATCTTAATGATAATTTTTCTTTTCGACAAATATCTTTTTTCTTCTTCTTTTTTTTTTAATTATAGCTTCGACTTATGTCTCACGGAGATATTTTTGTGTGAACAACAATGCAATGTATATACGTATACTTTGTCCCAGACGCGGCGACTTGAATCAAATCAATCAGAAGACCATTTGTCGGCGTGATAAACTTTTTCCAAGTTACCGTTATAAATGACTTGGACGTTCTTTAAAATCTGTATTGGATTTTATAGAATATCGAATAATGTACATTATCGTTATTTTATATATTAGCTTTCTTCATTATCTCAATTGACTAGGGCGTAGGGAGTCCTGAAGATGTTTATTCACTGGCGTATTTACACAATATGAAAATGAGACACGCGACGCTATCCTGCACGAACTTGTAAAAGTTTTCGAATAAAATTCACGTGGATATTATCACATAAAACAAAGATTATAAAAAGCAGGGTAAAAGGACTCAGCGTTGAACTAGTTCATTACCATAATGATAACAATCGTAGTCATAACATCGTGCAAGCGAAGACGCCATGACGGGAGGTTCACTAGAAACTTACATGTTTTGACGTCGCGAAATTACGTAAAGGAAAAAAAATATGAAAGACTCACCAGGACCGTAGATGGCGGATAACGAATCGATAGTTGACGGAATATTCAGCTGCTGAATCTTGAGATTGCGACAGTATTTACACGACGTATCACTCGCCGACGCGGAGCAGTCTGCTGTAACGCATATGACTGAAGTTTTTCTCGATACTACCGCCATCTTGAGGTCGCGACCGTCCGTCGGTAAAGTAGAGAACAGTCGTGTTATGACAAGAATGCCGTTAAGTTTCTTTAACTGCTACAAGAGTACTAGTTTTTATATATTACGTGCTTTAAAAATACTAGAGTCGTTATACCGATTAAAATAATAATGAGTAATGATACCGAGAATCATAAAGTCTGATAACAATGATATTCGTGCTTAACTGTGCTCTATACGTACTTTGAAGCTGTTTCTTTTGAATGTATACTTGCCTAAGTATAACACGATAAACTCAAACTTGTGTTTCATGTGATAATCGAGTGCAAAGGCGAAGCTTTTGTTCCAACATTGTATCCTGAGTGGTCACAGAACAAAGAATTTTCCACGTGCAGTTACAGCAAGTTGCAAGGATACGCGTGTACTCATTATTCAAGGATTAACTGGCGGTATGGGAATAATGGAGCAACAGTTAATTCCTGGATGGAAAGCGAGGTAAGAGCACAATGTCTGAATACACACACGAACACACACACACACACAGTATTCCCATAATCTTTTTGGTGCATGGATAACCTAACTTTGCACGCATCTGCACTGATCTACTTATCGCAATGGCAGGTTTGTACGTGTTCAGTGTTTTAACGCGAGGTAACACGTCCTGGCTGCTTTCGCCATCGCTCACTCACTTAGTACAATGGAAATTTGACGAGTATCGTTACACAATGAGAATCAGTACTTGGATGGTACTAAATCATATCCTCAATTTCCCGGTGCCATCATGGCGATGCTTTCTCAACTCAGCTGATCATTTTCCATCTCCTTGGACCACTTAAATGTACAAGATTTCCCTGTGGATACACCCTATATACGTGTATGTATCTATTATAAAGCAACCCTCTATTTTGGGGTGGTCACTTCGCAAGCACCCATCACGGACCCTATATCAATCATATTTCCATGTTTGACCGTAAACGGAAGTCCCGTGCAATTTGCCGAGACCATTTTTGCGAAACGTGACAGATAACAACAGTACGTGCCATCCAGCTGGGATGGTCCATTGGAAATTCAGTTATTCTCTGGCAGCAACAGGCGAACTTGGCCTTAATTACTTGGGAGCATTACTTTCTTTTCTGAAGGGATTTTTTTTTTTCAGCACGCTAATGGCGACTGTACTGCTTGTATACGGCGTGTCCATGTTTCGCGTTTATACCAGGTAGATATATATTTTGAAAATTTCTATAAAAAATTCATTTCACGAATAGCCTATTGCTCTTGATGGTATAAACTGGTTTGAATGAATATACATTTGTATGGGCAAATTGGGTTTGTGTTTATTGTACACAGAGACACTTTAATCTGATTCACGAGTAATTTCAGGTTGGATAGTAGCCAAGTTTAATTGCGGACATAGATGAGAGTTCACTGATGGAGAAACAGAGAAGACACGTGTTACCGAATGTTTAGTTGACTAATTAATTGTAACGCTGGAATGATTTTTCACTCTCTGCCTATGCGACACTGGTGAGATGGTACTTTACATAATTTTTATCTATTCGTTACAATTTTTTTGGAAAATTGCCATATACATATAATTTTGCCTGAATTCACAATGTTTGCCTTGACGTTCAGCAGGTCTAATTTACTGGCAGGGATCATTCGTGTAATCACGACGTACTGATTGAACGGTAAAAAAATCACCAATTATTGGTTATAGATCGAATAAAAATATTTTATATAGATTTTTAAAAAATAAATCAAATTTCTATTTAAACTTTTTCTTTCAGTACTCGAAGGCTTCAACGTCTGGTGTACCTAGTCGGTTACCACTTAACATTAAACTCCACCTAATTCTTAACACTAATTAAGTAGTCTGTCTTGCAGATGGGGTAAGGAGACGTGAAGATAGTTTTACCTGAATGGAACGACCGTAGCAGGTTATAGAAACGAGGAGGATTGTCTTCCACTTTGAGTTTCCTCAAGATCCTCATTGCTCTAAGTATCCAGTAATCTGACTTAAACAAGTGTTCTGGATACAGTTTGAGAGTATAAATTCTGAAGCCACGTTCTACAAGACGCATTCAAAATTGTTTCTCTTGGTTTGGATATCCACTTTCCGCCCGAAACAGATATTCGCAAGCTAAATCCACATAATCGTCGGATTTCTAACTTCCAATAGCCGTAGACGTACAATGGATGTTCTGACAGCGTTCCTAAAACTACCCATTCACAAATTTCTAGTGTATCTGGAAAGAAAAAAATCTCTCAGGAAATTATTAAGTACATATACAGGTACTGTGCCGTATTAGATTTATTGTCGATAAAGGCACACGCTTATTCGCTGCGTTATACTGTATGTAAAATTTAATCTTACAGACACGACGAACAGAACTTGAATATCTTGCGTGCAAGCTCATTTCCGTAGCTGTGAAAAGTTTCAACGAAAATACTTCAGCGATATTGGATGTATGTGTATGCATGCATGTACATACCAGGCGCTGAAACTTCTTGGGAATCAAATGGATTTCCATTTCCTTGAGAAACTCGTCCTTACTTCAATACAGGTGGCTCGGGTCTCGACCTAGACCGAACTTAATGGGACCATTACGGAAATTATTTGACCACCGCACGTAGGAAAATCGTAATTCGACAGCGAAGCGACTTCTGTTTGCTCGTGTATTAACAACCCAAAAATACAGGCTGTATTAGCCTGAGAGAAACTGTAATATTGGTAGAATAAACACGGCAAGATAAACCGATACAATATTTTGAGGATAGATGATAACGGTACGGAATTCTCCAAATTTAGGGACAATATTATTATTATCGATCCGTTGGGCAATTTGTGCCCTTGAAAAAAGATACTGAAGGGAAAGTCGATAAATCGTAAACCTTCTTTTTTTGGGTTTGCAACCTACAAAGATTTATTCTCATTAAAACCGTGCCCGGTAACTGCGTCAAAGCTTAAATAAATATAAGCAAATAGGTATATTATGATTCATGAAAGTACTTAATTATGAGAATTCATTCTTATTAAGAATGACTGCAGTTGCTAAAATACGTAATATTCGCAAAGTCCTAAGGTAACAAACTCTGGGAGAGTGTCTTGAGGAGGTACTTCATATTTATCTTCACCTGCTCCAGTTACCAAGGTTATATCCAGCATTTTCACCGATATATATATATATATATACATATATCTATGTACACGTATATATTTACTCTCAGGAATACACGATCGACACTGTTTCTGTGTGGATCAAAGAAGCCATTCTTCCACAGAAGAATGTCACGACAAAACGGCACGTGGACATCGTTAATTTCCTAAACTTCATTTTCCTGGTTTAAAATTTATAAAAGATTGTGCATAAGAGTGACTAAATATTAATATACTTTTCATGGCTTCGATAACACAGCATCTTATTATTAATATTATTGTTTTTCAGATGGCACCGCGCCGGGACGGTACAATTTATCAAA
Organism: Calameuta idolon; assembly: GCA_030142285.1. NCBI lineage: Eukaryota > Metazoa > Arthropoda > Insecta > Hymenoptera > Cephidae > Calameuta > Calameuta idolon. The sequence continues at coordinate 98,660 of JARQSV010000022.1, read as the reverse complement.
GACGTAATAAAGGAAAGCTATTCTCTCCAGGGGGCAGTGCTGCTGCCGGTGAGAGACGATGTCTCCGGCGGTGGGGATAAAAACAAAGCAGGCGAAACGGATAAATTGGAATTCCCTTGGGTAGGAAACATGGAGTAACCTGCTTCCACCTTATGTCTCATTACGAACTGCCTGAGGTTCCTAATGCACCTCGTTTATCTGGCCTGCACTTCTTTTCCTTTCTACCTCGCTAACCACTTCTTCTGCTTTGCTCTAGTTTTATTATTTTCACTGTCCCCAGTAATGACAGTGGACACTGCTTAGGTTGGTTTAATATGTCTCTTGAATTACCTTTGGGATATTGGCCTGGCGTAATAATAATATTTTACTATTGGTCGTAAAGTCACGTCAATTTCTTTCCACGCCTTGATCAGAGTTCAGGATACGTTTAATGTCTGCCCTGTTTCGTGACAATTAACTTGTACTCAGATTCAAGAGAATCGACTGGCTTCTATAGAGAAAGACAGAGACAAGCTTGTGATTTTGGTTTATGAATATCGGAGAATCCTCACGTAGCGAATACCATTTGCAAGTCGATTCTCCGTGTGAGCTATGGGGAGTGCAGTATAGGTAACTTTGGAGTTCGATTTGAGAACTATTTTATGAAATCACGTGCCGTCTTACCTACAACTAAAAACTTGTGACCAAGATGGCGGCCATTGCGAAGAATCTGGATTTCGAAAGTTTAAATGCTTGGAAGGCGTTACTTTATATTCGAATGTGCATTGAGGATCGAGGTATTTTTAAATCATTGAAATTTTTCGTACGTATATTCGTTAGTCCTCTATGGACTCAGTCGTCTCAGCTTGTACTTTAATAAATAAATCTGTCTTCCAGATACAAAAACGTGATGGCAGCTCGGTCGACTAAATTTTTTTCAGCCATCCCGGTCGTAAAGGCGACAAACTTTCGTCGCATTTCGAAGGTAGATTCTTGGTTTTGCCTCACGGTAAAAGTTTCTTGGGGGATTAGGGGACAAGATATGGCCAGAGAATATCGAGAGGACTGGTTGTAAAATGTTCTCGGATATACCCATTTCCCACTGGCCAAGGAAGCTCCTCGTCCCACTTGCCACGGTTACTACTCTTCTTGTTACCTTTTCGCAGATCCTCAATCCTCTTTCTCGTCGTAGGACGAGCTGCCATATTTTCTACGCTTTTGCTGCTCCTGCCGTCCGTCCGGCCTTTTCGACTCTCTCAGTGGACAAATGGCGCTACGGTCGCTATGCTGACAATGACATCGGTAAGTTCGATTCGCACTGGTCGATTTTAAAGCACCATTACTCTCAGGTACCAAGGAACATCCTGGACGAATGTGGCTGCTGGATTTTTATCTTCGTAACATTTCTCCAACTGTATAAAGTCATATTGAACGTTACTTCGAATAATAAGTAAGAGTTAGGAATGACGTTTTATGAGATTCAAGTAAAAACAAGAAATAAGCTATGGACCTAAAAATTTGCGTTTGTTCATATCTTGAACTTGATGGACCATATCTTTCTCGTGATCATGATTTTAATCTTATTCACCATTTTTATCTTGCAGATGTACGTAGTCTGAAGTTGGAAAATTTTAAGGACCCACCGAAGACCTTTCCTTTTGTCCAGAATTGCTTGATACGACTTTCTCTAATCAGGCACTCTCTTCTCTGTATTCGTGCAAGGAACTTTCATGGTCTGAGTTACGGTTGAAAGGGGAGAGATAAGACAGTTTCCGTGATTACCTCAGGATCCAATGTTATTCAGGTTTGTTATTTACTTAAAATTTCTTAAATCACGAACCGTTTCGGATTAGCACAGGATATTTGGAAATTGAGAAGAACTGCCTAATTCGTGGACATTACGCACGAGCGGGAGGGGTCAGAGGGATGGCAAAGTGCGTCTCTAGCTTACCGGCAGTATAATTAAATTATTAAGCTGACGATAGAATCTACGAGACGAAGCACCGGATATGACGTACAGGCAAATCCAAAGGATTTAGGGCAAGTTTGAGATGTTAGTTATCCGACCCTTTTTCTGGTCCAGGGTCCTTGGCCCCTTCGTCCTTCATCAGCACATAGGACCAGGATACGGCAAGTCCTCTGGTGCTCATCCAGTCATGACTCTGATCTGATGTGGGTCTGGTTGGGTTTTGGTGAGGCTGCCGTACCGTGGTTCCGTGTCCTTCGGTACTTTCTCCGTGACAGTAGCCGCAGAGATACGTCCCCGTAAAGTTAGTTACGGCTCACTTGGATTCCTGGGATGAATTCGATGCTGGGCATCCGTTTGTCCTACTGCGGCATAGATTATATCTTTTAGGTAATTCAATCTGTCTGCCAGTCACATTCGTTTCTGTCTACTAGATTCTTTTGATCCTTCGTTGGAATTGTGCAATTGATTTTTTTTTTTTCATAATTTAATAACCGTCAAGGCACAGCGGGGTTTCTAAATTATTAAATACATGTGACGATCAAGTCTTTGTATCAGGATGACAATGTTCCCTGCTTATCCTGTTTGCGTTCGACAGTGCAATCAAAGTCATTTATTTGGCGCAAAATCGACTATGGAGGAACGATAAAAAAATTGTATTGGATGTCTGCAAAATTTAATTGGAGCTTCTGTTAAAAACCTTCTTAATTAAAACCCTAATTTTTTAGTTTCGATGCATGATTTTTTCCCAGATTTTCAATTGATCAGCTGATCAATAAAAATTTTATCTCACTTGTTCCAGCGTTTCGGAACAACCAGCGTCAATATTTAAGGACTCCCCCAAAAGTAAGGAGCTTATGCGTTGGAGCTCCCTTAGCCCTGATGTTGCAAACTGGAAAGTTTTCAAAAAGTCGGCTAAACGCAAAAACCATAAGGAAGTCATGAATTTCACTAAAAATCTTAATTATTATTTGCATCATTAGAAATGATTGCACGATTAAAAAATTTATTTAATATCTTCACGTTTACAAGGTAAACGCAATCCGTCCGACTTACCGTACGTCACTCGTCAAATGGCATGGACCGAATGACGACAGCGAGGACCAATAGGAATCGTGGAAAAACGACGAAAGAATTTTCACATATTTTTTACACTCGAAACGGTAACGACCCAACCTATACTAATCTAATAAATTTAATATCTCAGTCAAATCTTCATTAATCTTCCAAGATTTTCGACCCTCGCAAGTATTTCAGGTATATTGAAGATTCTCGAAACTCCCTCGTCCGGAGGCTTAGGAAATAACTTAAAAGGAAAGGAGAAAAAACAATGTTCCTTCGAAAGACCAAAGACCCTCGGTCCACGTTGTCCTCGAAATAGATCACCATTAGCGGGTCATTATCCGCGAAGGGCAAATGAGGCGGGACACTCGGGGGTGTAATCCGGGTAATCTGAGGCCATTACGCTAATTTCTCCGAGTACATCACTTACGCCGTTCGCAGAGGATGGCCCAGGAGGAAACGGGGATGCGAAACGGCGCCAAGGTGGAAATTGAACCGGGTACCGGATATCCAAGTGTCTACCTAGCTACCCCATCACATGTAAAACTAAAACGCCTAATGCACCCTCCTAGAGAGCAAATGGACCTACCCTTCTGGAATATCCAGTTGGAGCTAATTTCGAGAATCTGGACGTACGTATATGAATATGGTAGAATTTAAGGTACAACCTGATCGTATCGTGCCCACAAGACCCGACCTTCTCTGCCTGAATTCCAGAAGTCTCGTTAAAATATTCCCATTGATTTCATCCCTCGAAATTCCTTTTTTAATTCATTATTTAATTCATTTTTTTTTTGCTTTTTTCATAACACAGCCCACACGCAGCACCATCTCAAATTCACCTCGACCTAATGCCCTTCTTTGATGTCGGATCTCTGATTATGCGTAATGGGGTTACACGCCGGAGATTAAATACAACTTTTCACGGTGGCTACGCCTTTGAGCTAATTCGTGAACAATGCCGTTCAGTTCCGCCCTCCGGCCTCAAGCTGTTTGTCTGCTGCGAAGCGAACCGTTTCTGCAAACGGTCGTCGATTCTGTGGTTTAATTAAAACTACTATGGCGCTCCGACGCTTCCTTTCCTTTGTGATGCTCCAGTGCATTACGTTCGCTGCATAATTAGGTCATCCAGGTGAAAATGATAAGATAATATTTATACGTGAAATCATCATTTACAGGATTTCGTTTTCTTTTCGGTTATCCGTCTGGACCAGCGACGCACTCATAATTGTATGTTACAAGTGCATCGTGAATATTTTTTGGCAGGTACTTTTTTCGGCAACGAGGATTTTTGGTTTTCAAGCCGATTGGGCGAAGCAGCTCAAGGCCGACTGTAACACTTTTCAGAATCAATTGCATCGACCAAAGGTGATTATTACGTGTGTCACATGCTTTATGTTTATACAATTTTTTTTTTATTTCTTAATGCTTTTTTTTCAGCCTATTTTATTCGTCGACTTTACGCACTGTAAATATTCTCGTCCGAGTGTCGTATGTCACTGAATGAAGAAACACGTTTCAAGCTTTGATGTAGCCAAGTGCCATGGCCGATGCTCATAAATATAAAATTGTACCACCCGTGCTGAAACGTCAAACCGTAAAATTTGATGATCATTCGAACTACACGTGCTCGCCTGCAAAACTTCCTATAGATTGTAAAGGTGAATTTGCATATTCCGTTAAAAAAGTAGCGCATAACAGCTAATAAAATTTGCTGACACGAATAGGCAGCTAAACACATTTAATTTCCCTTGTCAAAAATGTATCTCTCCTTGTTTGCCTGTCGATTTCAAAAATCGAGGCTAAAAAAAATCACTCTAAATTAACATATCAAAAAGTTCCATTCCAATCTGACACTTTGAGTATAGTCCCAGGTCTAAGAAGCATTTATATTCTCCTTTGCACCCCCTGTCCACAACCCCTATAACATCCGTAAAAGGTTAGAAAAGAAAAATGTTCGGGGTCACAAGTGATCCCGAATGACCCTATCACGAGAGTCGTGGTGACGTAAGACCGTTGTCAAGCTGTTAATGCGAACGAGCAACGGTGTCGCCATCTACGAGACGACAAGTTTCCACGACAGATATTAATAGGCACGGCGGAGAATATTTAGGCACACGTAAGGAATGCAAGCCCGAACTGTAGGTTATTTATTTTTCTTTTAATATTCATATCTTCTTTTTTATTCTCTTTCTAATCCTCCTTTTGCTCTCTCCTCTCGTGCCAGAAGCGGACGTCGGACGTTTCAGAACCATCCAGCCACATCCGGTCCATAGCTCTTCGCATGTTGCAATCCTCATGATTCGTGGATCGCTTACGTTCTCGCGATACCACAGGAAGTCGCTGCGATGGATCACCGGAAATGTCCACGAGGCTTGATTCTTATTGGATTCCTGATTACCAGTCTGGACCCCGTGCTCGGCTCATCTTCTTTACCGGCAGCCTCCGCACCCCACGTCATCATGCAGATGTCATTCCAGTGCAACGGTCCAGTCCAAACAATCGTACATCCTCGACATCCGCGTCCGTGCTGTTTGAGCGTTTTAGAAAATTAGGTATTTCCGGTTGCCGAAGATCGACAGCCTCTATTATCTTTTATCTCGTGCTTTATTCTTTTTCATCTCAATTATATACAAGAAATTGAGCAACGCGCAGTATATTGAACCGCGACGATCGTTTATTCACGGAATTATAACGTTACCCGGTATAAAAGGGTATTTATGGCGGTGCCGGAAGTCTTTCGAAAAATATGTCTCGCCTAATTATGAATTATTATAAACATTCTGCGGTATCTGTGGGTGGAGTGAGGAGGAGAGGAGGGGGGGGGAGGGACGAAGCGGCGAAGGAGAAAGGGATATATGGATGAATTTTAACGTGGTCAGGGGGACGTGTCGTCAGGGCAAAGAGCCAAGTCATTAGTGTCAAAATTCTCAGGAAATATGAGGCTTGCGTATTAGCATTATTGATAAACGAAGTAATGGCGCGCGCGCGAGACCGAGGGAAAAGGGTAGAGACGGATAAAGAGCGTCGTCGATATTGAAAACAGTTCGTAAGCCTTTGAAAATAAAAGATCGCGCATTGGGAACGGGCTCCGAAGACTCTTCTAAATATATTCGCGCTACGCGTATAGTCATCGATATATCATCTGACATTTTCCACGTCGTGGTTCATACGTGGAATATATTTTAGTCTCCAACAGTACTTACGGAGATGACGTCCTCGTGCGGGAAGGGGTGAAAAAGGAGAAATGGAACTAAAAAAAAAAAAGGGGGAAAGAACCATAGCGTAACATCATCCTGATAAATCTTTTTCGTTCGGCCACGTCAATTTTTATTACCGGTTAAAGGTATTTGGCTTTAAAAAAATATAGCGTCGCCACCGTCGCACCACTTCACTAGGATCCCTTATAGAAATCAACGAAATTCCATACGGAAATGGTATTAATAAAATATACGTATTGTCGGGAGGCAAACTCAAACTCATCAGCAAAACTCGAATTGGTTTTTACCCTCGCATTCCTTGATATATCGAAAATACCTATAAGACTCGGGGAATCCCCGTATTCGCGAATCTTCTCGGAGCAATAAAAGAGAAAGGACCTCCCATTAAAAATTCAGACGGAAAGTGGAATTTCGTTCAATAAGAAGCACGGAAATAGGGTCCTGCGTCCGATTAGAGTCACTATCGGAAGGAACCGAAGAAAAAGGACAGGGGTTAAACGAAATTATATACGGGGTGTGCCGTATAGGTGTTTATAAAAAAATTATATTATGACAGTCAAGATATACTGTATAGGGTGTGACTATAAGGTGCGTATCTTTAATCTAGATGGGCTCCTACTCACAAAAGGATTCGATTAGGTCCTGTCCACTCTTCAGGACCTTCTTACATAATTGATTGCCTTAATTTAATCCTAGCTGCTCTCCATCAATTTTCACCTATGACCCAGGCACCTTGGGCACAGACGCTTCACGAACACGAATCCATTTTACTTATGGGAAAATAGAGAGCTGGTGGGTTTGCGTTTTCACTAGGAGACGTCGTCGTTTACCAATAGAGACCAGATAGCCTAGTGACATTTTCCTGGCAGGTTCGTCTCTCCCTGTATGTAGAAGCTTATATATATATATATATATAATATGTACATTATGACTCTAGTATATAGACATATACCCTTATGTATACCTATGTCTACGTTATGTACTTTATATACGTACTTATATATGTATATGCAGGATGGACGCCCAGCGTCGGCCGGATAAGCTTTGACAGAGTGACCCTGTTATCGAGCGAGTATGCTGGGGGTTAGGACAACCAGATACTGGGATGCGTACCTGTACGGCTGGCGTCGCGACGCCCTGGAACTCGCCACGCCCGAATACCATCGCTCAGGCTAATTATACACAATTTTTTGGGAATTTCATAATAAACAGAGGAGCAGGTGAGTTTTTACTTTTTTAAATAAATTTAATCACGTGGTACGCGTATGTAGTGTATTTTTGTTTGACGATTTTTTTTTTGTCACAGGTGGTATCCGAATGGACTGTCTTACCGGCGCGGGCACTATCGTAAAGTGGAATTCGTCGTTTATGAAGAGCAGGGGCCAAATCCGTTTCTCTGAGACGTGACGTATTTCGCTGATGGCTACGTCACGGAGGATCAATTTAGCTATTGACTCGAACGAATGAATGGATAGCATTGAAATTTTCTCCATGGGATAAAGAGCGTCGCGTAGGAGTTAAATAGTATTTTAATTAATTTGTGAGGTTAGATTTGGAAAAAGGAATATTTTATTTTTGTAAAAATTGACGGGTTTTTTCTATGCTTTTTTTTTCATGATCCATTTGGTATCATTTAGTGGACATTTTTATTTTTAATCGCCACTCACTCTTGGATACTTTTGAAAATTTATTTTTATCTATAAAGCCCCTTAGCGTTGCTCGAGGGACGTGGGAGGCTCGAGGGCGGACATTTTACTTGTGCTGTGGACACTGACAAGGAGTCGATGAGATTATGAAAAATGTGTCAGCTAGAGATTTTTCGGTGCTTTGATAACGCAGGTGGAATCTGCGTCTGGATGGGAGACATGCGGGCTGGAAGGTCTGAACCCGCTTTTAACGGACGGCGTCACGGCTATTTGTTTTTCGAAAAATTTTCACCTTCGTACCCTGCTTTACCGTTCTCGTATCGACCTACTTTAAACCTCACTCAGTCATTCTAATTCAACCTTTTTTTTTTAATTTTATAAAAGCCCAACCCAATCACTTAACTCCGAATAGACGAAGATGTGATAAGCCCAATTGTTGATGAGCTGGCAAAATGCTGATATCTATCGTACGTAATGTTTGTTCGATTCAAATTTAACACATGATTTTGCGACTCATAACAAAGCTTTTCTTTTTCTGAATAACGTAGACAAATTTCAATGATACAACCACGTGCGAGGCTGTCAAAAAAATATTGTACTTCCCGCCAAACGAGACATAGAATAACGTGGAAAGGTTAAATTTAAAAAAAAAAAAGCTGTCAAAAGTTGAGAAAAAAAACACACAAATTCATCGCCATATTCAGGGAGCGATTTTCATCCGCGAAAGAAAATCGAGTTTCGTCAAAGTTTAATTGACGCAATTCACGCGATGGTCGTCAACGACGGAGAGGTGATATAAAAAAGTCAAAAATTTTATTACGAAATATGACAAGGGATTAAAAAAAAAATTGATAATAAAAAAAAGAAATTATGAAAAACGTTATTTCAACACGCGAATTCACAGGGTGAAATTTCTTAACGGGCATCCCCGACAATTCCCGAACAATTTTCGCACAGAAAAGCGACCGACATTTCTCTGCTGTACGTTCGCCAAAGCACGTGTATAGATCCTTATCAGGAAGCACCTGTTCCCATCTGACGGATTACCACCGCAGCATTCTAATTAAGGGTAGGATCCATCCGAGGGTTAATTTCCAGCCGAACTAAAGTAAAATCACAAATGATTTAGTATTCGGGATCTCGATCAAAATTCGTTCCTCTTATCTAGCATTACAATCGTAATTGCTCGTGATTTGTTTTTCCCAACTTCTCTTCCGAACCGCACCTAACTATACATATACGTGTATATACATAAACACAGAGCGAAACGCACTGTAGCATATAGACACAGGATTAATATTAATCAGCGAATACAATTTAATTAATAATTTTACAAAAATACCATACTGACCATTCAGCCTTATCGAACCTGCCAGCCATTTGCAATTATTACTGCAAAACGATCCCGACGATTATAATCGGCTCGTGCCAATTGCGCATTCATAAGCGATATTGAAAGCACCACATTTTTTTAAATAATTTTCAATAACTATCGAATCGATTGATTTTAATGATCTTTGCAACTAATTGCCTTTATCATTATTCATTATTTTTTATGAGAGTGTAGGAGGGGGGGGAAAGGGTTGGAAGGGTCATTCAACAAGCATAGACACTGGTCGCTTTTGACGTTGCGTGTATATAGAAGATCACTGATGAGTATCGATTAAGGGTTTAATAAATTTAATGATGAAGCAATTCCCACAGCGAGTAGCTTTTTGCAGTCTGTTTGATGTGGCTCTTTTTGTATGACGGCAGCCGTTTCGGAGTTAATCTAACCACTCGTTATACTCTCATATATATATATATATATATATATATGTGTGTAATATTTATATGTATACACATATACGTTACCCTCAGACCTTAGACCTGCTTTGCTTCTGTTAGGCAGGAACCACGGAATTTCCGCGGCGTCAGAATAGCTACTCTGCTGTTTTCCCAAAGGAAATTGTGGGAATCCGACATCTGCCAAATGCAGATAGTCAGCCATCTTTGTACGCCTAGTTTGCCAAATTTACGTGGCGCTTTGGTTCGCACAATGAACTCTTTGGATACACAGTGGGCGATACAGGAGAGATTTTATATTGCAGGGATGCTGTAGACCCGACGAAGAGAAAAGAAGAAAGAAGCGAGAGGAGAAAAGGAAGGAGCTTGTGCCTGAGAAGAGGAAAAAAAAAAGAAAGGACGTCTAAACCGGAAGGAAGACTCGAATTCGTACTAGTACGAACGAGGTTCAAGCGAAATTCGTTATATTTAAAGGAGACGGATAAAACAGTGTAAGGTCTTGTTAAGCACGAGCAATTATATCTAATTATATTTAAAAGCTATTTTCATTAATGCCACCACTTGTTCTCTCGATTCAGAAAGTTCCCAGAGTTTCCGACGCGCCGTCCTCGTTCGTCCTCGAAAAGCCTCTTCAGAGATACAGCAGCCTCCCGTAGCTACGAAAGCTCCGGCTTTATGCAACCGCAGGATCCTACGGAGTGAATCGTGAGAACGTTTAAGTGGGACCGTAACCGGGATTTACGTTGGCTTGTCAAAACATTACGATTAATTATTAAAATTTCATCTACAATTTAAAGTGGTCGACGATCTCGAGGTGGATGATATTTTTGTTTTATGAAAAAAAAAAAAAGAAAAGAAAAGAAATTTTTCTTAACCTCTCGAACGCTATCTGTATGTACATTCTTTTTGTTCGCTCTGCGCATCACCACTGCGCAGACTTACATTTTTCAGTTTACAATTCTACGTATACCGTACCTTCTTATTTTTTAATATTTCTTTTCTTTAATTCTTAGCTATTTCCTCGCTCCCACTGGGCATCTTTACTCGTTAACCTCTTTTAAGGCTTTGCAATGTTTCCTGCCAACGCCAGATTCTTCTTGTTCCACGCTTATCGCTGCACTGCGTGCGCAATTTCTATCCGCGGCGCTGCTCGTTCATTTTAACTTGAATGTCTGATAAATTTATTACTCACAGTGCTGGATAGGTTAATTTTAAGTATCTGTATTGCGTACATAGTCCGTACCTTGAGCTTTGCGTTTAATTCTAGAACGAGGGGAATTGCTAGGTTGGGTGAGGGGCTGGTAGGGAGGAGAGAGGGGGAAAGTGAAGGAAGGAGTAGTAATTGTAAATTGAATTGATGAAATATTAATCATAGGAATTAACCTAGTGTGCAGTTCAAGCTCCATTCTCATTAAAGCGTATCGCTGATGCTGCTCTTTGCTAATGGTTCGCAAAAAGGTTGGAATATACGTTGCGAGTTAGAGTACACGTGCAGAGAAGCGTGGAAAGTGGAGGTTGAAAACAAAATAAAAAAATGATAAAAAGAATGGAAAAAGGTATTTTGAAAGAAAAAAAAAAAAAAGAAAAAAGAAAAAAGAAAAACGTATGAAATCCGGGCCAACGGGCCATTTCGAAGCAGCAGCGATGAAAACGACGATGTGTACACGACATTGCAGCAATATTTATACTCGGTAATATAACCAGCCATTCGTTTAGTTTTGCACTCTAGTTAACTTATACCTGACCTGCACTGTACTGACCTCATGTTATTTCGTTATTGCGTAACGGTGATACAACGTATTTTCTAAAAGAACTTTTGGCCTCGGTTAACCTCAAACAATTGTTCGTTCGGTTGATGGAAATTTTAGAGGCTCTGTTTTAATCCTATTTTTCGAATAAACGTTATTCAGTGTAGCTTGATCGTGAATAATTTGGCAACGAGGTGAAGTTGCTCGCAGATGTTGTGTTCGAGGCTGCGACTGATGTCGATGATGAAAATTGTATCATGACGATGACGGTTGTGACGGTCGATATTAGGAGCTGTGAAAAATGTGGATTAGTATTTGAATAAATTTTTTATTTTTTTTATTTTTTTTTTTTGGTACCGAAAGGAATTCACGCAAAGTGGCAGCTTTTCCTAGACCCACGTCGAAATGGATCGGCATCATTTCCACTTGCCCGATGAAAAGCTCGACCTGTATTTTGGAACATTGAAACTGGTCGTACTTTTTTTATATATCTTTTACGGGGACTGTACACCGGATTGGAACTCTATTTGAATTTAATATTTTTGCTTTTGGATTGATTCTATGTATAACGAGAGCCATAGCCAATATCCAGGTATACTTACATTGGTATTAAAGTCTTGGGATGCTCGTCCGCTATTTATTGCCAAGAGCGCGGTTCGGGTCTGCCAACTCTGTAAAATGTAAAAACTTTAATTTAATATATGTAATAGCCAGTCTGATTCGATTAGTCGAAGGGAAAGGAATGGGATTATTATTTTTATTTCTCACTAGATTTGCATTATTAAAAGTGCAACCAGGTGGGTGAGAGAACAATGGAACAATGGATAAGGAAAATTTATTTCAAAAGAAAATTGGATATCGTTAAAATAAATTGTCGAAAAAATTGCCTAAAAAATTTTGGAAAATTTCACTGAATCCAGTTGCTTGACGCGAGCCATTCCGTATCCCTTTGCAAGATATCCAAAATCGATAAATTAAATCTTCATGAAAAAATTGCTTTACGCTTGCAGAAATGAATATTCGAAAAAGAAAAGCAGCTGTGAGTTTCTCAAAATTCTCCACTAATTTTGTCCTCTCGACAGTGTGAAATATCCTTAAAAAAGCCAATAAAAAAAAAAAAAAGAAAGTTCCCAAGACCAAGAGGAATGAAAGCAGACCGTCGAGACTAGTTTAAATAGTCCAGAAGGATCTATTAAATATGAAGTTCGGTACCCCAGGTGTATAATTACTAGGATAGGGAAAAAGCGCTCGAAGTCTTATTAAAATTCCTAGGGGATGGCCGACTTCTGTTCAAGCAGCTGGAGGCTGCCCAGTACCAAGAGAGAGTCTCCGGGGTTATTTCAGGGGTCGCCGACTAAACGGAACGGATTGAGAAGAATGCAAGTAGTAGTTCCTCTTTCCATGGTTTTCTTCCTTTTGTCCAGTGGCATTCGAAACTTCCTCTTCTTTCCCACCCTGTATATAGAAATACCCCGGTATACATATTACATCTCTCTTTCACCTCCCACAATCCCAGCATCCTCTTCTCGCTTCATCTCGCTCCCAACAACTTCTCACGTTACTACTGTACATCCAGGTTCCTATGTCGTATTCAAGGTGAATCGATTTATCAATTTTCATTTATAGATCGGATACCTATCGATTCTTATTCACGATCGATGATCTCCCGGCCAAGATCTACGGCTAATGTATATAGAAATACCGTACACGTATTACATCTCTCTTTCACTTCTCACTGTCCCAGCATCCGCGTCTCGCTTCATCTCGCTCCCAACAACTTCTCACGTTACTACTGTACATCCGCGTTCCTGTGTCGGATTCAAGGTGAATCGATTCATTAATTTTCATTTATAGATCGGATACCTATCGATTCTTATTCAACACCGATGATCTTCCGGCCGAGATCCCCAGGCTGCGGTATTTTCTCCCAGAGCGGAAATCCGCTCTGCATCCGTACAATGGACCACGCTGCCGATTGATAGGGACGTTATGGCACATGGATTTGCGAGTCTGGCTATTGACACTCAGGATAACGTATCGAGGAACAATATGGGTCACCCAGCCAGTCAGCCAACCTGGTGGCTACTTCTGGCACTTTGGCTCTCGTCGATATCGAATATTACCCAGGAGTCGTGATTACTTGAAAAGTCACTTTAATTCGCGTAGGATTGAATACGGGTGGCACTGGTTAAAATTGATTTTTCGATTTATAGAGCCGTCGCGACGCTCCGCGAAGAAACTCGGAGATAGAAAATTATTGAAATCCATCTAAGCGGGATGGGACGAGTAAGTTATAAAATTTTATAAAAATTCTACTCGCCTCCCTTACTGCTCCCTCCGCTTGACTGCACACGTGGAGCAACGGCAGAAATAACACGGCTAACGAATTGCTGACAATTAAGAGTCTCTTCATGTTTGCAGGATGACCCGAGATTATATCAGAAAACAAGGAGTGGATTACCAGTATTCCGCATATCCGTGCGCTCCAGAATATCGACATCAATTGAACTCGATATATCGAATCCATATTGTCGACCAGACCTTCGATATTTATGTATCGATTCATCAATTCCGTTATACGATAACTGCTATCGTTTTTGGTACCGACGCGAAATGATCTTTTTGAAAAATATTCTTGGCCTTCGGTCACTTCCCTATTCTTAACGCCTCTTCTTCTTATATTCTGAAAGAAAAATAAATGATTCGACTGCTCCTTACGGATGGATGATTACCACACTTCCGGCATGGTTTAATTATTATTTTTCCTCGTTATCACTGGGCCGATATGGGAAAGGAGGTATGGCTCTATCCAAGATTTATTGGTCCGGCTACAGCAGGATACTTACAGCACACTGTTCCAGGCTCTTCAGGATCTGTAAGAGGGATCCTCCGATGAAATAGGATACGTGGAGGATACCGGTGGAGCCAAACTGGGCAATAAGAGGGCAAAGGGGAATGGAAATAGTAAGGGAGCGAGAGAACGAAGGAAGCTGGGGATTAGTCTTCCTTTCCACCTGTCTTCATTGTTCCCCAAGCTCAAGTGGCTTTCACGCTAATACCCTTAACGGATCAAAATCGATTTCCTATTGGTAGGATTCGTGCTAGTGGAAAAAAGGATAATCGAACCTACGATAATCCAGCTTCCCTCGTCTTCCGTCTGAGAAAGTGAGCTCACTTATGGCGCATCTTCATCGTACACTTTCTTCGATGATATCTACGTGTGTATATATATATATATATATATAGATGGGTACGCTCAAGCTAGCCAGTTGGGTATAGATACGTTAGCCAGGCAATTATTAAAAGAGAGAAAGTAAATAGGAATAATACTTTATCGATAATTACTTTGAAACGGAGAAATTCAATAATTCGATATGAAGGAGCGTTTCTTGCTTTCTGCGATTTTACTTTTGTCGATGCTTCGGTACTTTTACGTTTCTTTGGATCCATCTGTACCGTCAACGGTTGACGATTAAATTTTCTCGTGGTATCCGAATATCCAATATGGCTGTTGCCACGGTGAGAAACATTCGGAGAGCTCTTGTTCAATTTAACGTTAATTAAACTCTCGGCGGCATTCAATGCCGGCATAATCTCTTGAGATTGAAAATAAGAGTAGTAAGGTACAGCGGATACGTTGACTTGCTGATCCTTTGGATTTTCATTCCCCGTCGGCTCCATTATCACCTGGCTTATTTGATCGTTGATATTTTTCAACGCCAGCTTCACGCAGTAGGCAAGAGCAGCGTAATGAATCTGATTGAGAAAAAGAAATTAGTTAATTAGTCCATTAAATTTTAAATGGCATCGCGCAACCCCGTAACGTGCAGATAGAAAAGCAGTTTTTAATTATCGCGTGATACTTTGTTAATTATTAAAAGGCTATCAGTGATTATTATAGCGATTGATTATTTTACTTGTGAAATTGAATTTAATCTAACTGCTGTAACGGCGGTTAAATTTTTGTTGACGGTTACCATGACGACGTCGGTAACAAGATTGGCCCATAGGAGGAGCGCGTGTCTCATAATTTCCACTGGCTTATACTGCAGGCGATCGGCGGGCCAGTTTGTTGCTTCCAGGATTCGAAGAATTAGGAAAATCGGAAAAGCCAGGCAATGCGACGCATACGATTTTCTCGTGCGATAAGAAGATTCCATCGACTCGAGGATTACGTTTGCAAAGTTTGTAGAACGTAACAGCAGCTTTCGGCGAATCCAGCATACGATTAATAACGTAAGTCGAACGCTCAATTGCGTTATCAATTGTACGTATCCCGAAGTATTAATATTTTGATGATGAATTATTTGCTCCTTAATTAACAATTGAGAATTGTTATATTAAAGCTTCATAGAATTTTTTTACCGACTCCATACTGCTTACCTGAAGATATTTTTGAAGCAATATAACCTCACCGGTGATCAAGTAGTACAATATGGAAATGATCGAGAAGATAGTCAATAAAATATTGATCACACTGAAGGACAGTCCCAGAAGTGAGTATTTTCCTTTCTCGTGATTTAATAAAACTCCAACCATAATGGATTGCATAAAAATTGTTTTTAATGGCTGCTTCATGTCGTACCTGTCAATATCGATATACTGCCAATCAATAGCTTCCTTATTAACATTTAATATCGATTGAACAGTGCACGATGATCAAGTGAAATATTTTGCATTCTGGCAGGATGGTTGGATAAAAAATTATTAAATAAATTTCTAATAGACCAGTCGCTAGTAAATTCTCAATTTATCGATACTAATAGCGATAAGAATTGGTCGGCTGAATTTATCCGTATTTATTTACTGGATTGGTTTTATTAGTAAAAAATATATTCATACAGATACACAATACGTGTGCCGCACTATCGAAAATTTAAAAACGACCCGGGAATTTCGAATCTGCCACTGCGGTAGTAAAGTGTACGTCATTCGTTTAACGCTAATGTTTATTAATTGATAGCAGCAGAGTGGTAGCAGCCAACTATCGGTTCGGGTCGGAGCTCCTGGGATCACGGAGGAAGACGGTCGCAGTGGCGTAGCTGGAGGAATCAACGGGTCAGAAAAATCGTACGTGTAAAATGGCAACGGGAATGCATTTGCATTTACATTCGCGATATTAAGTTGCGGCTCACGCTATTTTTACTGGCGATCATAGCGAAGACCATCAGTATGCGGTGCGCCTGGGGCTTCATAGTTTTATGGATAACGTCCCGGTTGGGACCGGGGAAAGTTGCCGCTTGGAAAAAAAGACTGGTGGAAAGAAGAAAGTTGCAGAAAAAAAAGGAGGAAAAAAAGTCTCCGTGACTCTTAGGATAGTGTACCTACTGGGAATATGAGAAAATTTTTCGAGTAGCATCTTTTATCATATATTATAATATTATAGTCTGGTTAAAATTTCTGATCGTACCGTGTAGAGGGTCCAGATGAATTTTTGAAGATGTTAGTTTTGGAAATGTTAAAAAAAATATTTCTTGTCCGATTTTTGATTTAAATATTTCTTTTTTTTAACCCAACCATGGGTATCAGTGGTACGGTGAAAATTGTATTGGAAATGCGAGTAAAACAAAGAGTCATAAATTAATTGCACGCGTGCTGCACGCGTTATTTATGCGAACCCCTGGGGGAGATTATACTTATAGCCGTGCAGTTATCATAGTTTAGTGTGCGAACTCTATTTGCTTACAGCCCTGGCCATTTGTCACGTGGCTTTTGAGCATCCTGACTATCTAATGGCCGTTCTGGGGACGAGAACTGGCGAGTGTCACATTTAGAAAGAAAAAAAGAAAAAAAAAACCCGTACCTGGACGATCGATGCAGTTATCTCACCTTGGGACTTTTCTTCTCTCGGTCACGTGCGTTTGCGCTTTACGTTTTCTTGTCTCTCATGGATAACGGACCCTTAGGGATTTACGATGCTTATTACCTTATTAGGTATATTTGATAAGCGAATAGAGAATGAAATTTTCTTTCTTGGATAGAAAAATTTTTTATTTTCCAACATTCCACTTGCAACCCTGATACTCGGTATTACTTTGATTAAAAAAAAAAAAGAAAATTTCATTCGATAGACTTTATGCTTCTTCGTGTAATTCTATTATGTGTACTGGAGATCATCAGAGAATTGAGGTACTTTGTCGTTTTAACGGAGCATTCAGTTGGAATTGAGGTCGTAATGTAGAATAGAAATTCTTGTGAATTATACTACCAGGTTTTATGTACAATTCTTTTAAAGGGCGTCTAGTTTAAGGAAATGAAGCCATCTTGGATTTAGTATTAGACAGTAAAAGAACTTGGAACGGATATTTCGACTGTTTTAGGTAGTTCTGATAAAGGACTGAGGGATGGGTACAGTACGAGGAGAAAATGCTATTAAAATTTTATAAGCGTCTACGTTCTCTGTGTCATCGAAAACTTACCAGACGGCCTGTACTTTCCGTGCGATTTGCGCAATCACATTAGCGGATCGGTATTAATATTAATATATTATAATTGCGTGGATTTTTTAAAAAATTTTGTTATCGCTTTCCGACAAACTCATCCAACATTTGTTCAAGAGGCTCGTTAAATGATGCTCGGATAATTTAATTGTAGATGGTAAATATTGCGCATAGACGCGTCAATCCCCCAGGGCGCCGGAAACGTCACTGGATAAACTCGCTCGAAATGGCTAGAATTTTGCATGGTGCCACAAAGCTCGTCTTTTATTCATGCCGCAAATTGTTGGCTCCGTTCAGACCGAAGTGAACGGTAAATACGACTAGCGCCGGGACGATGGAAACCAGCCGGAAGATTCGGTTCTAGTAAATATAGGAGAAAATTGTCTGACGCTTTTGCGTAACAGTGAACCGTTGCTACCGCTTATGAAAAGTGGCCTGACAACTTTTTATTAACGACGTAATTTTTGTGGCTCTACCATACCGACCGATACTCGCTCACTGTCAGATTTCAAGGCTGTACGATCGTTGAGTTTAACAGTTTAGGCATATTTGATATTTAGATTCAATTTATTATGTACATTTATATAAATTACACCTACACTTGATTAGCGTAGTACATTTTTGTATGGCACTTTTCAGGTGAGTCGTTTGCTTTTTTTCTAGATGAAACATATACATATGTAAACAATTAACTACTTGAATTAATTAATTTGATTGATTGTTATTGTCACGGTACGATAGGATAATGGATTCGATTCCTTTGTTTTTATGACAATGGACCACTCGTAAGTATACAGTTAAACTTGTTACCATTAACCTAGATTCCGAAGGCGTGATACTTGTCTCTAAAATGCATCGGAACGACAATGACGAGTAAAGCTTTGCTAGTTGGGAATAAAAAAAAAAATTCGTTCCGCTTCCACAAGGACTCTAGAAGATTGGTGAATAGATAGAGACAAAGAGAGAACGAAAGGAATCTCAAAAGTATGAGTAACACGAAAATGCATAAATTCCATACCTCTTCTAACGGACAGCCAGATGTTTCGAGGGTTCCGAGGGAATCGAAACTCCCGAAACCAGATGCACATGCACTCGGCAACGCCGGCATTTTTGTCCGCGTCACATATGTATATGCATGCTGGCACGTACGAAGAAACTGTTACTCCAATATATTTTTTGCAATGGAACTGCTCGTGGAACACACGCGAAAATATGTAAAAATCTACGAGCATGTACACGCAAATGTCCATATGACAAAGGCAAATATGGCGCGAGTATTCGTGACGCGTGATCGGACGAAACTGTAACCACGTCTTACCGACCGAGACTGTCGGTTTACGCAGGGCGACACGTATCTACGAAGTTTTGAAGTGATAATATTTTGCAAAGCACGCGACCATGACTTCGTCAAAGTTCTTGTCCGTTATTCGTGGCGTCTGGCTTTTTCTTAACCTCGTAATTAATTATGTGTCCCGGGTCCTTGCCGCTGCTCCACCTGTTGTAAAATCTGTTTATGGAAACTTCTAGCAAGTGTCTGTATTACCAAGTCAGCAGACTGTATCGCTATCTACCGGTAGTTATCGCAAGGATTAACCTTGCACGAGGTATGTAACTGTCTAGGATCTCAGTTACTCGTGTGATTTACGCAGTGGGGTAGTGGACTGATAGCGGTAGTCGGATTTCTGTTAACCACCTTAGGCATCGTGCTTCGTACCTGTATATATTATCCCCCAGGTAGACATAGGTTAGGTATATCCGTGCTAGGCGACAATGGCGGGGTGCGACTTGGGTGCCGCGAATGTTCTAGAACGATTTGAACTTCCAGTGCACAAACCGTAGCTCCGACAGTTTGTATACTTCCTTAGGGAAGGAAACCAGTGCGAATCGGAACGTAAATTCCGATGGCTCCATCGATAGAATTCCAGAGTTCCGGCTTGAGAGGATGCCATCTGGAAATGGATACTGGAGAACTTGAGGGTAGATAGGTGCTTGTTATCTCCAGAGACAGTCAACGTACGGATCGCGGAGATGCCATCTTGGATTATTTGAATACCTGTGGACGTTAATGTGCCGTGGCAAGACTTTTGTGCCGGAATCTGGGATACGTCGATGATTAAGGTCAGTGTTGATTTTTTATGAAAAAAAAAAAAGAATAAGTTAAACGATGCATCGTTCAATGAAAAGTCGAGATAAAATTGAAACTGGTGCTCGGTGTTTATTGCGGACGAAATATCTGGAAAGTTTAATGTGAATTGGACGCTTCGATTTTTTATTTTCCTAAATGACCAAAGTTCTTCGTGGTTAACCTCTCTGCTGTTTCTCGTGCTTTTGTTTTTTTTTTTTTTTAGTTAGCCGGTAATTTACTGACTATCTCTCTCTCTCTCTCTCGCTTTTACTCTTTTACCGTATACTCATTTTCACTGTCGTAGAAACTGTTTTGGGACGGATTGGCAATCAAGCAATGTCGCTTGTAATTTGCCCACGCGAATCTCCCAAGCTCCTTTTCCAAAGCTTACTCTAATGTTTACACGGAGAATTATCCTGCTATTCTGACTCTTATTCTCCAGGCTATTCCTCGTAAAATTCACCCTTCGAATTTCCGACCTTTGACCTCGTCCTTTCCCAACCACTACTATCGCCATCCGAATCGCTACATAAGTCTCTCATAGGGTAACGTTTTAAGGCACCCTTTGTCCTCGGAATCATTTTGAGAATCTAAAAGTCGACGAGAGCTACCCGATTGGCTGATCCGCTGAAACTACCTCGGTCGAATTTAGCAGCAATTTATGCAAGTAGAAAATCTCTTACGGTACAACATAGAATTAGGGAAAACCAATGAGTACAAAAAAAAAAAGATTAAAGGGGAGGAAGACGAAACTTTGCCGAACAAATAAAATCACTAAAATTCCCTGCGATATTAAGTCGATTCGCGAAAGCGATGACTTTAACGATTCTTATCGTTAACTGATATTAAACTGCACTTAAACCCTGTCTATTTCCTCCACTGGTTATCAACGAAATTGCTCGACCCTTTTTTGTTTTACGAATCTCGTAAAATTCTCTACTATTACTTATTAGAGTCGGGATTCGGTTCGACCTGCTTCTTTCTTTTTTTTTTCCTTTCTACTTTCACATGACTTAAAGGGGCGCGATGGCTCCGATACGTTATCACGAAATTATCGCACACGGCCCCTGCTGATATTTCGCGTGTCAGGTTGCACTTAATATCGAGTGAAAAGCAACTTCAACAGATTGCATTACACTCGAGCGTTTATACACGTATGTGATTCTGCGATAACCGCCGTTTTCTAGAGAATCGTACAAGGGCTAAGGTACCTTCGTCGAAACTAATTGGGGGATAATCACGATAAATGCCGAGAAGCGTTTTCCACGAAATTACTCTCTTCCACCTTCCCCTGTCCTTATCGCTTTCTTAACCTCCCCTCCTTCCCTCGCGTCATTCGCAACCTTCCCCTACAATCGCCGGCTGCCGCAAATTATATGCATAATATTCGCGGCAGCCGCCAACGGGTGCGGAGGACTGCTCGTAGATAATAATTAGCCAAGACCATTGTGTCGAGCTACGGGATCCACGTAATTAGAAGTGCAACTTTGGTCCTGGCCACTTGGTTAATGCACGGCCGGGCTGCAGTCTCTAGATTATTGCACGAAAGTGCATCGGCATTCCTTGAATTATTTCTTATTGTTAATTAAGTTTCGAGCATGAAGCTCGGTCTCTCTTGTTTAGGAGAGAAGTCAATATTTTTGTAGTTTTTTTTTTTGTTATTTGTAGTGGATTTGTGCTGTAAAATGAAATTATGGGTAGAATTTTATTAGGGAAAAATTGAATTTTTTTTTTATAGTTGCCAGATTGTTAACGATATATGGATATTTGGACATTTGGATTTTCGAGCCTCGATCGGTCTTGAAGATTTAAAGGAAGCTTTTGGCGGCTATTGGAATTTCTTTTTTTTTTTTTGAAAATGATAAAGCCGAACCAGAGGTACATTCGAGTTAGAAAATATATGTGGGTTAACAAGTGTAATTTGGGGGGAAGTCGATGAATCTTGTAACTGGGGGATCCTTTCGAGTAGTTCCGCGCAAGTTCAGATCGGCGCAGGAAGACGAACGATGTTTACGTCCATGAGTTTTGTGGGATCAATGAAACCGACTTAAAGGAGACTTTTTCGAAAAGGGGAAATTGCTTTTTTTTTCTGCTCTGTGGCTTTGCCCCAATATCGAGTAAGTGCCAGGATAGTTCGAGTGAAAAACTTTGGAGTCTCTTGAGAATGTGTCCTTGGTCCACTTTGAGATTCGGCTTTCGAAATTATAAGGGTCCTATAAGAAAATCATGTCTGTTGCTAACTTCGTGATGTATAGTGTAGAAAAATTTTGCTGAAAAAAAAAAAGACTTTGCGTTTCGACGTAACCAATAAGGAAGTTTGTGACGTCATTTATGGTAATGTCTATGAAATGTAGTAATTATGGAAAAAGGGAGAAAAAAAAATCCACATCACGTTCAATTTTGAGATTTTACTATGGTTCATTTCAAACGAGTAATTTCTAATGGACGTATTTAGATTCGCGTGACTAGGAAAGTTTTGAGAACTTCTCTCGAAAGTTCTCGACGTTGAATCGATCCAGGATATGAATGTCGTATCAGACGCCATGAGAATCCTAGCTTTTCCTTCGTGAAATCCCACGAATTAGTTAAATGATTTAAAAAATTAAATATCAACGAACTCGGAGATTCCAAAAATTAAGTATCAACCGACTCGGGGATTCCCAGCATTGATGGAGCTGTGTGAAAAATCTGATAAATTTTTTTTCGCTATTACAAATATCTGTTTTCTTATATTCCACTCTGTTTTATAAACGTCAAGCTTATCTTTTATAAAAAAAAATTAATCTAATAAACACTCCCTTAAGAATACCGGACAAAACATTTCCACGTCTTTTCCCAAGTTCGAAGCGGATTTGTCGATTCTCTGTACAGCAGAGCCAAATGTTCCTTGCCAAGGTAAAAGTCTGTGAAAATTAACCCATTGGCTACAGGCAGATTCTCCGCCGCGGTTTTCCCGCAGAACGAATCGCCGCGACGAAACTGTGCACGGTGCTCCAGCCTGGCTTCTGTCTAGGCTGCTGGTCGCCCCTGTTCTAGCTTCGCCACTGTTTCCCTAACTTCGCTCTGGGACACCATTAATGCCGCTCAGTGCACATACTT
>JARQSV010000022.1:43053-68181 GCA_030142285.1 Calameuta idolon | reverse complement strand
GCAGGAAATCTACCAGATGCAATTTTCGAAGTGCATAGATGCACGCGATGCGTTGCGCGGTAAAAAAATTTTTTTTTTTATCGATAAATATACATTTCGCGACGCACTCGAGGTAAGCAATAAATTTTGTAAAATTGAAAAAAAAAATTTTACGAAATTGTCACTCGAGTCACTTTTGCATTTGGGATTTGACGTGGCGGGGGCCTTTCTTTGTGGGTGCGTCTGCGAAGTCCTTGCGCGCTTAACGCTGCGCGCGCGGCTTTAAGCCGAAGCTAATTTTGGACTGCGCCTCGGCACCGGGCGATATTAATATTTCATATAGGAGCACATTAAGCTTTGAATATTAGAGCGTCAAAGGGCAGGAAGTGACGTCAGTGCATTTGCCAGAGGTGCATCCGTACGGGTCTGCTGCTGACGGTATGTCGAGTTAAGGGCGGCTCGATTAAGGGGTTGCTGCTTTTACGTGCGGGCTTGTAGGCCAGACCGTTTATGATATTGCTCGAAGATGGGGCAAAGTGTGGAGGAAGGCGTGGCGATGGATTTAAATTAAAGAGATTTTTTTTTTTCTTTTCTTTTATGGTTACGGCTATTGTCGGCATATCTTTTCAGACGTTCGATCTGAAATCGAGGAAATTGATATTCATTGCCTGCCGACGAAACGGCCTATCTTCTCTGAAGCGCCTCACTTTGTCGGCTCGTTATACCGAAGTGGTTAAGAAGACGCGGGGAATAAAAGATCGACTTGTGCCTCGGACGATGAATTCGCGAAACGCGTTTAACTTTAAAGTGAAGTGGTGGTTTTTTTTGACTTTCTTAAGTCCGCTTACGAATTCATTTGTACAAACCGTAAAAATCCCCAAAAAAAAATGACAGACCTGAAAAAAAATCTTGTCGAATATGGACCAAAAAAAATTTTTTTATTTCTTCGACCACTCGAGTCTACGTAACCGAAGGATAGGAAAATGACGAATTTAATTCCACTATAAAAAATATAAAAATAATAAAATTTCTCTATAAACGGGAATGAACAATAAATATATAAATGATAATTGCAAGGGGGGAAAAAAAAATCGTAAAAATTCATTGGCAAATATCCCAGTGTACCCATACGGGGAAGAACAGTGATTGTACGCGGAAGTATGGTTATAAAAGATAAAATAAAACATCAATCTCGAATATCTACCCCCTCTTTAAATAGTCCCAGTGGATCGAGCTTATCTTTGCGATCTACACGCAAAGTGCTGCTCAAGTTCGTCCCATAACCATAAATAGGACTTTAATATAAATAAATAAATACGTGCGAGGGCGATGTGGGGAAGGGGGCGGGGGGGGGGGCAGAGGACGACGGTTACTTTAGGGCGATGAAAGACATCGACATCGAATACGGATGCTGTGCTCACTCTCGGTCCAGCACTTTGGCGTAGTGACGTCATTTCAGGAAGATATCAAGGAGACGAGTTTCCCCGAGATTAAACGAGCTACCTCGTCTACGTATAAGCGTGGGTACGTCATCTATTCTTATCTGTGACGAGGGCGCTGGGGCTGCTAGTTAGTTCGCTACCCCTGGCGAGCGAGAGGCGAGAAATACGGAAGGGTGAAAACTTCACGGCGGTTAAATATTTTGGGCCATGCGCATTTGACGTGGGTTTACTCAAGACTGTATAAATAAATAAATAAGTAAGCAAGTGGGACGCTCGCTTGACTCGGCGCCATTAAGGCCAACGTAACTTTGGTTCGAGGTTTCGCCGCCAGATGGAACTCCTTCCCTTCTTTAATTCCGCGAGTCGCGCAGTGGCATTCGTGGCGCCGTAAGACGCATGGGCGTGTTTCTTACTATAAAACATTTTACGTCCATGATCGTTGTTTTTAAGATCCTGGAAGTTCACTCTGTGCCGGGTTAGTTTATTTCCGTTTTATTCTACTTCTGTTCTGGGTTTATCTCGGTAGTGCTTTCCCGTTCGTTCTATGCGAAACCCAGAGCGGAGAAAACCTAGCGGGGAACTGTTGTACGTATGTACATAGGCCGTCGCTTGTTTCTCGAAGAAAAACAAAGTCAATGAGAAATATTGGAGCGAAGAGTTGTTATACGAATCATTTCTTTTCTTTTTTTTTTTTTTTTTTTCCTTAAGTCATTTATTCTTTTTTTCCATAGCTGCCGTATACTTTCGTCCAATTCATTTATTTTTCTTCTTCTTCCTTGCGTAACACTTGACTACTTGGAATGGACCATTGATCTGGAAAACATGAAAATCTACCGACGAGTCCTTAATGAATAATTGACCAAGTCAAGTATACAAAATGGACAAGTCATTCGACACTTTTGGCGAGTAAAGTAAGGGTTCGGCAATTTTCTTTTTTCTTTTTTCTTCTTCTTTTATCACAGGATCTTCTTCTTTCGCTAGAGTGATTAATTACGTCAGATCCGCCTCGGTCTGTTGGTATAGATTGAGAAAGGTCGAATATAATCACTGCAGTATTTTAAGCTTGTTTACTTCACTGTAGTTTCGAGCCACATAGCTATGCCTATATACATATAGTATTTTTTCTTTTTTCTATTTTTTTTTTTTTTTTTTTTCCCCACTTGGATCGATATAGACTGGCACACGTTATCCTTGCACTGAGTCCTTTAACGGCTGAATGGTACGATATGATCCTATGCATAATAGTCCTGCTGCTGCTGATATAGCAAACCTCGTATAAATATAGTGGCATTGAATTTTTTTTTTTTTTTTAGAATTAAAAAACCAATACTGATATTATATTATAAATTGTACGTCACTTGGTTTTTTTTTTTTTTTTTTTCGTTTGCATTTTCCTCGAATCGCTTTTCGCGAAATAAAAATAAGAAGGTATTTCGTGTTTGACATTTCAAAACTGCTTCTCTTGAATTAAACAGGTATTTCATGATATCCCGTATGTAATACACTGTAAAATATTCTTGGTCCGAAAAAAATTGGTATAATTTTGTTTTGCCGTGAATTAATAAAATTTAAAATAAAAACTCCTTTCTTTTTTTTTTTTACAGTCAATGTTTCTTTTCTCTTCTATTTTCCTTCTTATTTGGTAAAACAAAAAAATCGAGAATACGAATAAATGTACGTTACTCTTCATGGAATTCGATAACGTTTCTCTTTGTCGAAAGATCTACATTCATATATGTTACTGCCTTATACAATATATATACACACATAAATATATACACACACATACAGTAATATAGGTCCTAGGGAGATACCGAATTCTTTCAGAAGGGATAAATAGGGGGTTCCTTTATAGTCGAATATATTTACCACCCCCTAACCATTGTGAGGTAAGGGTACATTTATTTGGCATTTTCGAATGGTGAATTTCGTTTAAATATATTCGAAAAATCAAGTTATCCGTGAAGAAAAAAAAAAATATATATTTTTAATAAGAAAATCCCAGGTTGCTTACATCTTTCGAATTTCACGATGCAAAGTGACTTTACGTGTTGCGGCCCAGTTTTTTTTTTTTTTTTTTTTTAATACAATGCTTATCCGCAAAATTTTTGCGTTCCCACAAATACGCGTATCCAGTGGCACATCTAATTTTTTAATATCTCGCATTAAATTCCTAAACTTCAATTTCACTTTCCTATCCCACCATCATACATAATGCATTAGCATATGCAGTATACATTATAATCGCAATCTATGAGACGTGTATCGTTATTGTTTCCGTTGTATTAAATGCCCTCCGATAGTACGTGGTTTCTGCAGTTTAGTATCGTCCCCGTGTATAACGTGCACGAGTAATCCCTTAATACTCGATTAACGTTACTTTCGTAGTTGCGTCAGCTCGAATTACGATAACGCAATTAACGCGATTTCGTAAAGCCTTTCGATAGTGGCAGGGGGAGGGGAGGGGGATAGCTGTGATTTGCATGAGATTTTTATACATAAAAAAAAATCAGTGACTTTTTATTCAGAACCAAAGAGAGTCAAAATTTTTTTTATCAGTCATAGCGAAACGAAAGGTCTTGATAGAGAAAATTAAAAAAATTTTTTTTTTTTTCATATTTCTGTTACCCGTAGGATTTTAAGGGGTGTGTCTGACTTTTTTGTTACCTGTTCGCGTTACGCTGAGAGGTTACTTTTTTTTTCAAATTTATTATTTTTTTTTTTATTTCATTCCTTATACGTTTTCTCTTCACGCACTGTGCGTATTCGTTACGCTTCATGTGATGCGAAAGATTTCACTGGGTTAAGTAGTTTGGTGCAATACGTCATGGTCGTAAGCAATTGGATTTACGCGATCGCGTATCCGTAACGAGTCAGGAGTTTGTAATTTAGCCGAGATCTTGGGGCAGCGATTTCGAGTCTGGTTGAGGGTTGAGGGGTCAGGGGGTGAGATACAAGGGGGTAGCTCTTGGTTATGCCAAGAGCACCAACCCCTGATTTATAGGCAGGAGACAATACTTTTGCAGTGGTAAGACGCTTCTGGCGCGTTAACAATTTTTTTTTGCTACCCTCGTCACCCACTGCGGTGGGCGAATTGAATGATAACGAAACGCCCTTTGAGGGGTTGATTGATCGAAGATGCCGTTTTTATAATTTGGGAAATTTCGAATTTTTTTTTTTTTTTTTTTCGGATCAATCCGGTCGCGCAGTGCTTTGCGGATACTTCGATATGTAGTGCACGGAAGAGGATGCTGCGTAATTTATGGATGGCGTGAAATCTGTTTTTAAGGATGGAGGCGGTGATGTATTTTATGTTTAGGCAATTGATAAAAAAATATATTTTTTTTTTTATTTATTTATCGACGCGGCTCGATACGTAAAATAAATTGCAATATTTTTCGCGTGGGACATTGCGAATTTAACTGTCGACTATACACGTCGCGTCGATGCGGATAATGATTTTTTAATATTTCAGATAAGTCTTGACTTCACCGTATGGCGATTACTTTCGCTGGCCGTCGCGACGCTGAGCGTCGTGTTCGTATATAAACTTCGTACGGCAGCTGGGTCGTAAAATCAGAAATTTTTGTGTAAAAAAAAATTTTTTTTTGTTTGTGCACCCATTAAGACTCGGTGTCAGGTTCTTCTCGCTTGCGTCGCAACCTCATTTTCGGGGTAGAAAATGTTTCCTTTTTTTCTTCTCCTGCGAAACACCTGCTCCTTTGCGGTAACTTGAAGTGGGTCGTTTGGGGGTGATAATGGCGCTTTTTTTTTTTTACTGAAATATTTTAGCGAAAAAAAATGCGAGCCGAGTGGAGTCTCTAATTTCTGAGAAACATCCAGGCCTAGATGCAAATAATGAGATTGCGCGAGAAAGTGAGATAGTCTTCATTTTTTTTTTTTTTTTTCTTCTAAATTATGGAGCTCTGTCTTTTTCGCGAATTTTTTTCAATCTCAAGTTACTTCGACTTTGGAAAATTTTGGTATTTATAAAAAAAAATTTTCCAATTACATTAATAGCGCAGAAGACTTGCTCCACGTCGATACAGGGTGATTCAGTTCGACTGTACGTCGGTGAAGTTTCGTAGACGTCTTGTACAGTCACTGTGGTAAATATCAGCTGATCATGGAGCAAGATCTCAGTCATCTCAAAGTTATCCCGGATTCGGTTATCTCGCGATCTAGACCAAGCCCTAAAGGCACCCTTTCAACGAAGCGTCGATCCTCTGTAGTACAAAATTTCATTCGAATTACACGTAATCACCAGTTTCCACGATATAGACATTTTCTTCGCAATTCCAATTTCGCGTTTCGTTAAACGTCTGAAGCCTCGTTTACATCATTTACTTTGAGACTGTCACAGCGACTCGTGTGAATGCACCTTAATCGCACCAATGTTTAATATTACGTGATTATAAAAATACAAAAATTAATGAATCACGTAAGCGTGTAAAATTTGACAAAAATGTCAATATTAAAATTTAAATTGTCGTGATCACGTAACTGCGCATGCGATTTATATTAAAATAAAGAAAATTTTCATCGGTAACAATCGATCCAGAGATCCTGATAAAATTCGATCGAATCCGCTGATAGATCATTTTTTTGGATCTCAACATCGTCCAGCCAAGCTCAGCAATCTCTGACCGGAGAAACAGATCAGACCAAACAGGTATCACACTCGTCTCACAGCATCCAGAAGTGGTGGGGGTAAAAGGGGCGGGCCCTACGGCCACTTCGGGTTCTGGCACGTATCTGTTCGGGTCTTCTCGGTACAGCCGAACGCTTCGTATCGCTTCGGCTCAGCTTCGCGGCTCAAAGGCTCTTCGGTTCCGCGTAAACGCGCACAGCATTCGGCACGTCTGTCCGACGACTTGCTGGCCTCTGCGTCTGACTAACAACCAGCCTTACCTACTTATCGCCTGAATAGGAAAACAAGCGCGCCAACGTATTTACACTAGTTTCCTCGCTCCCACGCGTGTCGCCAAAAGTATTTTATCGACATGAATATTTGACTTTTGCCGCCCTTTTTCGTAACCGTTCCTGTTGCCCGAACCGTCCTGCCGCGAGGAGGGTGCAATTTTTCATTGTTAGAAAAAAAAAGGAAAATAAAAAAAAATCGAAAGTGAATTTGTACTTTTGTGACGTGCACTTGGCGAGTTCTCGTATTGTTATCGTAAAAGACTTTTTTTTTTTGGCGGGAAATTTGTCTTTTCGTAGATGAGCCACAGTGAGGATTTAAATATGTGCTTGGAATTAACACTGTGCGTGGTTACGTGACTGTGCGGCTATGTCGGTTCTGTGAAAAAAAAAATTTGAAATTTCAATTTTTCTTACCCTCATTATCCATCATTGACTGAATAAATTTTTGTATTTATCGGGTGATCGATTTTTATTTGACAAAAGTCCACTTGACACTGAAGTGCATCGATTATCGTGCCATTCGCTCAATGTCTAATCAAAGCTACGTGGGAGGTACTGGGAGATAAGTGAACCAGGTGGCTGCAGCATCTTTCACCACCAAGAAGCTTATCTCGTGTTCTCGAAGCTTATCTCCGTCGCGCAAACTGATTTTCTCGTGGTCAGGTCCCATGGAGTCTGTCTTAATGTTTCCAAGGACCACTTTGGTCCTGTGCGATACGAGGCTTGAAAGATCATAAGATACCCGTCGATCGTAGTCGAGGGTCGAAGATTACTATCCGTACACGAAACTAAAAGGGTTAATAAGATAATATGGTTACGCCTCGTTTCGACTGGCTTAGAATTCAACTGGATAGTCCGAGACGTGACAGAATTACCTGATACGTGTATCCTGACTCGCGGCAAGTGGAGCATCCCCTGGGTAGGGATGTACGTGAAAAAAATGTACAGTCCACGGAATAACGATAAAGCTAAATAAGAACGATCGATCGGAACGAAGAATCGGATGAGAAATTAAACTGAAGAAAAGAAAAAAAGAAAAAAGAACGTCCACCAAATTTACACTCCTTGCGCAATAATTGATTCGACTGTACAAACAGGATCGACAATTTGCCGAAAGAAAACATAAGTTTATCTCGGGTTAACAAGGGTCAAACGTATCCAAGAAAACTGTTGGAAAGAAGATAAAGAAAATCTTGTGTCAATATCGCTGTTGCCCAAGAGAAACGAGAGGATCGGAGCTTCCCCTTGAAGCAAGAAGAAGAAAAAAAGATTTTTTTTTTTTATTAAAAGTGCTCGGACGTTTATACCGGGTGTGATAAAAAAATTTTTTTAAGTGTGAAATTTTTTTTTTTATAAACATTTAACGCACGTTATGATATTCGTGAGTGATAATCAAGGGGGAATACAAAAATTATTTTTTTTTTTTACCAAATCAATCGCGTTCTCCATCACTTTGATACTGTTGGTATCACTGCTCGATAATGTGATGACGCGTTGTACGCGATGTGCTGCTTGAAGAAGGTCGATCATCCCCGAGGAATATTATCTTCGTAGGTTCCAGGGTGTTTAGACCGAGCTAGCTTAATGAGTGCTTCAATCAAGAGTCTTGGAACTTGAAGAAGCGATCAAGATTGTCTTTCGTCCTCGTGACTTAACTCGTAGGGATTTACCTTAGAAGGGGGATGACGAGACACAGTGGCACGTAGGGGTTGGCCTTTCTCGTTTCGGAGATGAGGCTCTCTGGGCAACGCACCACCCTTATCCTGACCCTCGTCCTCCTGGCCATTTATACGAGCGCCGTACGAGGTGGTGAGCAGGGTGAGTCATTTTTTGTAATTTTTTTTTCTTGTTCAATTTTTTTTTTCTTGGAGCCCTCCTCCCCCTCCCCAGTCTCTGATCTCGTTTTCGAAAGGGGGACGAAGAAAGTATCCCGAAGGGACGAACGAAAAAGTATTAGGGAAAGACTAGTCGAAATGATGATCCAGTTTTGTTAGGTTAACGATAATGGGGATGATGTGGATATTACTTTCCCCCCGTCCCCCCGCCCCCCCCCTCGAAATCTTATATTTTAGCCAAAAAATCTATCGAGGCCATCCCTGTGGGGTGAGATCAGTATAAATATGAATATCTCTGCGATGAAATCTTTTGATGTAATCTTTGATCTTCTTATTTTTTTTTTTATCTTGTCTTTACTCATCCTTGCTGACGTCAGCTTCGGCTCTTAATTATGTCTTGTCTTCCATCTGTCATCTATTGGTATCGATCATCGATAGCCTTCGGTTGGTCAGATTTTGTTTTACAGGGTGACGTGGTTTGTGAAATATTTTTTTTTTTTCGTAATGATAACTTGGAATTTTTATTTCTCATTTTTGGTAACATTGTTGTTGTTTTTTTTTTAATTTTTTCGCGATTTAATTAGCAATTATTGTAATTGATTTCTCGGGGTTGGAACCAGTTTGTTATTCTTTACTTGTCAAATTAAAAAATTTCAGCAAACGAGAAACACCGGATACGACTTTCGGCCGGAATTTTGCGTTAAACATATTAAATTAGCGTACACTCGGAATAATGTTAATTAACATCAAAGTACTCGTGATCATGAATTTTTGATAATTGATAAATAAGTCTGCGAATACGACAGTGAATTTATTAATTAATGTCGTGTGAATTTTATTTTTTCATACATTCCTGCTTACGTCCCTCGTAACACTTTTCGCGAAACATTTTTTAACGATATGTGGCCAATATATGCCACGTGTATCTCACACGTGTCCAATATAGAAACAGTTGATAGTTTTGGATATAACGTAAAAAAAGTTTTATGTATTTCTGTTTCGCAGTAGTAGATAC
This sequence comes from Calameuta idolon, assembly GCA_030142285.1. NCBI lineage: Eukaryota > Metazoa > Arthropoda > Insecta > Hymenoptera > Cephidae > Calameuta > Calameuta idolon. Next base: position 58,987 of record JARQSV010000022.1, on the reverse strand, counting down.
CGAGATTGGTCAGCCACAATATATATATATATATACACACGCATATACGGCTGTTGAAAATTGTACAGTAAAAGGGTTGCGTAATGGCAGAAGCATAATAAAAAATTTCTGTATAAAATTAAACGCGATTGTAATTTTTGAAAATACCAAGTGTCGTATTGGATTAGGGTCAACGAAAAATGAACGAATTACAGAAATCGAATGGTTTCATGGGTAATATATTTTTGGAGTTTATATCTCTTGCAAGTGACGCAACGGCGTCGCGTCGCTCGTTAACAGTCTACGATTAACAATCCGTGACGTATGGACTGTAGATTTGTGTTAGAGTGAAAAATGAAATAATTTGTAGAAAATTTTCTTTTTTTTTTTTTTGTAACGATATTGAAATTGGCAAAAAAAACCTCAGTACAGATACACAATTGCATAATACAGCATTGGGTGTTTTTAATAATAATAATTCGTCTGGCTACGAATCTACAGTCTCTCCTTAAAAGGTATTAAGAAATACGTTAAAGTTCATTGTGGGTTCTCACCGAAAAAAAAGAAGCCGAACATAAAATGCTGGAATTTCTCTCGTAAAATTTTCAACCCTTGTCGTCCCGAAAGTCCAACCCTTAACGTGTAACTATTCGTCCCCGTGTTATATTCTGGATATTTTTGCCCAAGAGAGACTACGGAGAGCGTGAGAGAGACAGAGATAGGGTTATACAATACATATATGTATATGTATATAGGACGAGACGAAACAGCCCTTATTATGGAAAATTCGGGTCTCTCGAATCGGGTTGAATTTTTAGCCTCTATCTCAGTATATCGTAAGGGATGGTAGGAAGGTCCTCGTAATGCCCGTGGGTCATCTGTAAATGTACGCAATTGTTATTCACCCCTATTTCCTACTCCACCTCCCCATTCAGCACCCTCCCCTCCTTCTCTTTAAACGGCCACCGTAATTCCGCAATTAATGAACATTCGTCTTATTACTTTCACGGTTAGGATGATTCACGTGAACCATCCCATGTCCACCCTCTGAAAATGTAATTCCCGTGTAAATTCGTGTAATTTTTTTTTCAACCCCTTTTCCACTTCTGTCGATTTAACGCTATCGAAACTACCCCGTGCATATACGGTACCCGCTGATGCTCCTCTTTGGTGCTTTGGGTATCGCGAACGTTTGAAAATCTTTTTTTTATCGCCGTCCATGTTTTTCTTTGATCTTAACTTTTTTTTTTGGGGGGGTGGTTTCGAGTATTACGAAAATTCGAAGCGACGTACGTTAACCGACGGAATTTTTTGCGTCAGAGGTATCCTTGTTGCTGTAATTTATTATATGTAGGCGATCGCATGAGATTATTTCAAAATTTTACGAATTTTTGTAATCAACAAATTTCCACCTTTTACCTTCATCGGGAGTTTCGGGGAGGACGCGATTTATTGACGCCCAATCTCCTCGCTATTTATATCCGTCAAAGTCAATTTCTTTGCCGGAAGTGTCTATCTAAAGGCGAGCGGAAGTGCAGTACGGCGACGAAGAAAGGAGGGGGGTTAGCGGGGTTGGGTTAAAGCAGTGGGACGTAATTTGCGGAAATTCATTTCGAGATGAAAAAAGAAAGGCGAGATTCGAACCATGAGAGAAAGAGATAAAATAAAAGTACGAGGTGTACGGATGGACCGAAGTTTCATTCAGCATCCCAGTGAAAAGTTTTGAAAATAAAATTTGTCCAGTTCGTATGTTCCTGGTGGGATAAGTCTTGATAAAATTTTTTTTTTTCTAGTCGTTATTATCTGATTCCTTCTAATTCACTCCCTCTCACCTCGGCGACCTTTAACCCGAGCAAAAGTCTGTCGGCGAGTATAATAATTACGGTCGGGAGTTTTCGCGAGAATCCTCGGAAGAAATTGATCAAAATTACGAAATATTTTTCCGAGACACGGTGCCGGTACATCTTTGGTATCTTATTTCCGGTATTAATTAAAAAAAAAAAAAATTTCCAAATTTTCATCTCACGCCCCTAAAGCCATCCCTCGCCCACTGTTTCCACAAAATTTGTAAATTTTAATAAATCCCAAGCAAATCCAGCACCGACCAACGACGAAATTCACCTTGAAATTCCACCTAAGCTACATGGACCCAATGAAGCTGCGTTTATTGGCTACAAGTTGCTCGGGGATTTAATCGCGATTACTCCCAGGGAAGAAGTTACGCGGAATACACTATAGTCTTAAGAAAACGTATCTCTGCAGGAGCAAAGTGTCTCTCGACTAATTATACAAATGTCACTCGTGATTATCCGCTTCATCACTAGATTAAGTAGTCGACGAGAGTTCAGGTACGAAAGCAATTAAGTAAAATCTGTCTTAGCCCTTTCGAAAAAGTTTCAATCACCCGGTATAATGTATAACAATAATAAAGTCGATCAATAAGATTCTCCAGGACGATCGGGAATCGATCGCCGTGCCGAATAGAAAATTCAATAAATCCTTTAATCTCACCTTGACTGGTGTCAATCGGTGTCGCAAGTGTCAGCTGTTATTGGCAGTGTGGCAGTTTCAGTTCGGCACGATTACAAGCGACGCGAATGGTAATTGAATCGAGACGTTTATCGACAGCGAGAAATCCAGGTGAATCGAAGCGCGAGGAGTGAATTCAAATTTTTTTTTTTTTTTTTTTTCAAAATCCCATCCAGTCGATCGAACGAAAATTTTTTCTTACCACTATTTTACCTGTTTCGCATTTTAATCGATTGCCCATCGAAATTAGCCTGCCAATCCGCTCGGTCACTGATACCCATCGAACATCCTCGACTTCCGGTCCGGACTTTTGCTAATGCGAACGGTAACCTTTGTTCGAGTGAAATCAAACATGTCGGCTTAATACACCAAGGGCTGAACTCTCTACCGCCCTCTGTGTACCCGAGTTAACCTACGCGAGGCCATTTTGAATTACGAAACGCTTCAACGTCAGCGACTCGTTTACTCATGGCAAACTATTTGGACTTCGTGAACGACCGGGTGTCCTCGGTACTAACACCGATTAATTGACGTATCGACTCTCGATGATTGCCAATCAATCATCCCTTTACCGGTCAGTCGGTATCAGCTGTCCGTATGGCTTGTCTGGTAGATTGTTATATATCGTACGTATACGCAGTAGAAAGAGTGCCGAGACGGTCAGACCGTAATTCATAGTAGCAATTAGGGGACGGTGGTTGGTAATTATAAAATATTGTGAATTTCGATAATTTATCGGAAAATTATAAAACTCGTAATTTTTCGATTATACGACGAAATTGGAAATAATTTGAATTTAAATAAAAAAAAAAAATAAAAAATAAAAAAAATTGAGATGTAATTACCAAGGGGGTAGTTTTTATAAGGGAGAAAAACCCGTGCTTACGCAAGATGGTGCTGAGGGATTCAGGGGGTTTACCGGGCAGGCAAATTAAGAGAGTGCAAGCTTAAGTAAAGTTTAAGGGAAAACCTCCTCCCCCCTCCCCCTCCTTCATCCCTTTCTGACACACTTTAATAATTACTCCAAGGGATACTTTTCGTGCTGGTACCGAAGGGAGGCAATGGAAACCCGTATTCGCATTTACATACCCAAATACCCACGTCTTACCGGGGACGGGGTGGAATCAGGGGGGAGGGGTAGATTTTCATCCCTGCACGAATAATACTCCCTTATGGTATAATTTTCCGGAAATGAGGTTAATGGAGGGGACCATCAGCACCTTCGAAAGAAGAGAACGTGTTCTTGACGCATCTTCGTTCAACCGCATTGAGGTGGGGGTCTGACGAGGTAAATTTTTTTTTTTCGGAATTACGCGAAATTACATACCTCGTCATCCCTTAAATGGGTAATAAAATGAGTATGGAAAAAAAAAAAATTATTTCACCAATTTTCTAACCCTCGGGCATACATTTTTTTTTTTTCTATTTTCATATGAAAATCGTTAACAGCCACGCGCGCAACTAAACCGTGTCGACATCTGTAGCTTTCGCTCGAAGTTTCGGAAACACGCTTGTCACGTATGATGCCTAGGGTCGTTATAGTACGGCGCGCTTATACCAAAGGGACGAAATTATATTAATGCGAACGGACCTTCATGTGAGAGACAGCAGGAACCAATCCAGGCACTTCGGTCAACGGTATAACGTCAATACTTTCTGCCAAATGACAGCTTCGCAAGTGCCCGTGGGATTGTTCGGGCGTAATTGAGTCTCGGGATTTCGTACCTGGGTGTCGGTGCTGCTGGTTAATCCAATAGAAAAAGTCCATTCGCGCCTGGTAGCCGTCAATTGAGGGGAAAAGAAAATCTATAGATTCATTGCTGAAGGATATTCGGTGTGCGAAGTCGTGGTCCAGGGATGCTGCGTCTACGACGATGCTTTGACGCTAACGAATGGCTAGTTGATTTTTCTTTTACTCTTTAATTCGTGAAAAAAAAATTGGAAATCCCCCCCCCCCCCCCCCCCCCAAGTAAATTCGCTCTAAAATCATTTGTGATTCGTTTACATTTTTTTTTTTTTAAAGCACGACGAAAATTTTTTTTTCCAAGACTGTGTGGTGGTAGTGGTGTTGCGAATCGGATTTTTTTATTTTATATATATATATATACATGGATCATGATTACGTCGACTTTGCCCACGAGAACATTGAACGTTGCGTAAACGACTTTTTAGGTTTCTCCCTATGCCGTTCGGTATGGTTTTACTTGATTTTTTGTTTTCTTCTCCATTCTCATTTCTTCCTCTTCCATTACGACGTTCACTTGGATGTTTGCGCAACGGCTCGGTGAGAAAAAAAGGATCGTTAACGGTAATGGAGAGAAACTTTTCTTTTTCTATTCACATTGACGTCCACGTTTGATACTTGACGCCAGAGGATCGAATCGTCTGAAAGAAATTTTCTGCTTTCACAAGACTCGTTGGGTTAGGTGGTGGGATGGACGTCTTGTGGATGGATACCATAGGGAAGGAGTAGGGTGTGTGATACTCTGCTTGGAGTTGAAACGCGAATTTTTGATGGGCGCGAGGGGGGTCGGGGGGTATTAGCGATAAATGTGAAATTCAAATTTTTCGTTTTATCTGAGAATTTTTTTTTTCTCTTTGTCTTGCTCTTCTACTCCTTGATTCTTGGACATGCGAGGAATGAAGGAAATTTTTTCTTCATTCTACGCCACTGGATATTTGGTATTTGTGTTTTGGGATAAAAATTGTTTTTTTTTTTTTGGAGAAGACGATCGTAAAAATCAATTTTTGTCCGAATATATTTACTCGAGATACCATGGTGAATTTTTGTATTTTCATTCGCTATGAAATTTTTGATCGGTAGATGATTCTGTAAATACAATATTTATCGAAGATTATCATGGATGCTGATTCAAGTTCGTATTGGTCCATTCCTGCGGGGATTGTCTTAAGAAGCAATACGACGAGTACACACGTATCTACTTTGGCTGTTCAATTGGAAATTGCCTTATCGATCGCATAGGATGCAAGATACAATGTATTCGTAGTCTGTGCTCAAAGCAAAAGAATATTTGTCAAGATGAAAGATGCTGTGAAGAAATTAAAATTGGGTCGAGCAAAGTTCAAAGGAGAGAAAATCTTGAGTTCTCATCGATTTTCTTAGGTCTGTATGCTTACGTGATGAAATGACGCGTATTTCCAAAAACACGATTCGCCGATCACATTCGTAAAGAGTGGATCGCTCTCTCACCTTATCACCAGTTCATACGCAATCATTGTCGTTCAACATGCCCGACATTAGCTCTTAAGTAACCTAACCTAAAAACTAAAAAAAAAAATTTTGTACACGTTACCACGAATATAGATTCGAGATTAAAATTCAGATCTTTGAACGTTAGAGTCGCGTATTTGAATTGTTACGGAAAATTGATATGCCAAAATATCAAAATAAGTACACATATGTACGTGTCCTCCTCTTAGCACATATTTCTATGTGTATAAAAATATTGTACATATTCGTTTGATCGACATGGCTATGAGAATAAGTAAAAGAAATTTTTATCCTTCAATAGTCAATTGAAAATTTTTCCATAATGCAGTCGAAGAATCGACTCGCAATTTCTGAGCATCTTTGTACGCGAGGCGTGACGAAAGTAACGGGGACTTTTGAAACCAGCGAGATTGGAAGGATCGCACGTGGGCGCAGAGGGTCGAGTGAAAGATGTCAAAAGAGCCGTGAAACGAATTACCATTTTCTCGTTACATTACGTGGATCTTCGCGTGACTTTTTACATGGGGAATTAGGAGAGAAATTGTTTTTGATTTTACCTTGTACAATTTTTTTTTTTTTTTTTCGTCCCTCCAGCAACGAACTCGGTAATTTTCGAGTGGATATACCGTATACTCGCTACGAGATAACTTCGTAATGGGAGAACCCGGAGGTAAAGCTAAAAATGCCCTATGAACTTGTCGAAGGTACTTCATTTCTACTCTCTTCGTTTCTGAGCTTTGTTTATTCGTCTCTCGTTTCCACTGCTTGATGTTTGCACTAATTTACGTAACGAGCCAAATACGGAAATGAGTCTGGATGGAAGAAGCAGGCGGGTAGAGCCAAGTGGAAAAGTGGGTCCCGAGGTAAACCAAAAAATACGTTTTCGTCACTGAAAATTGTCAGGACGTAAGTGCTAAGTGGGTGGATAGGGATTGAGAAAAAAAAAATTTTTTTTTTTTTTTTTTTGTCAAGTAAATCTCACCGCGTGGCACACGTGACGTACGAACAGAAGGATAAAATGGACATTTGCAGGCTTTGGGTATAAAAAGATGGAAACGTCCAGAGGATGCGATATATAGTGCTTTCTTTTTTATTTTACTTTGCGAATTCAGCGACGGCCTGCGTGGCGACTCGCTCGAGGGTGGCGAAGTAACGCGTGCTGTTTCATGTTACGTTATGTCACTCGCACTCTGGGAAAGAAAAAAGAAAAAAAAAAAAAAGAATATAAAGTTTCCAACGTGTGTACCCGGCTTGTGTGTCGCTGACGGCCCACATATCCGTTTCCTTAGAAATCGCCTTTATGCGGGAAAATTTCGTTTTGCAAATTCTTCTCTGGCAAACCTCCCTCTTCGCGCGTTCAGGTTGTGTGACGGCCTTAATGCACATTCGTGAAATCAAAGGGACTGTGCAAAAAGGAGCGTGCACACTGAATGAAATTCTTTTTTTTTTTTATATTTTATGCATTTTTTTAAGACTCGATCATTTTCACAAAAAATTATACAAACATTCTTACGTTCGATTTTGGTATGCAAGATACGGTTTAGCGCGTGCTAAAGGCGATTTTCAAGGAAAAATGTATTATCGTTATCATCAGGTTCTCAGGTCGTTCCATACCGTCGCTCTGTTGAACGTGCGCCACGATGAATTATGACTATCGCTATAGCCGTATAAGTATCTTTAATCGTTTCTATTTTTTATCGATGCCTTCTATTCGGCTAATTAGATATTATCGATCGATAGCAAGATTGATTGAAAGTTATCCCTTTGAACAACGTCGTCCTTCTGTCGCTTCATTGTGCACAGACACAACGAAATACAGGAGGTTCGATTTCGCCGTCCAATCGGAAATCAGTATTGGTTCCGGAATGGCGGTGTTACTAAGGGATGATTCTGTTACACGGATGATTCAATTAGTGTGGTCAAGTGAAGTATCCATCGAACGACAGAGAATTACGGTTACGTCAATTTCATGGACATTCGCCTCAACGATGATAATTCATATCGACAATGCATTGCTTTTTTTTCTCCTCTACATATCTGTATCCGACTATTGACGATAACCTTTAACTTTATCAAAAACCGAAGAAAATGACTTTCAAATCGGTTACATGAAAATTCATCTTAACCTTTAATAATAATTCATATTAAATTAATGTAATGCTCCATTTTTTTTTTATCATCGATTTCATATTTCATAAACTTTATTTCCACCGTCTCCCTCGATTCTCTCTTGACGTACGATACTACGTGATATTCATTAAATCGAATTCGTAACACGTTCTATTTGACGGCAATCAACCGATCAGTTATTTTCATGTATATTCGTCATGTCGCGACGACGATATTTTGAATTGCGTTTTATCCTATTTCGCCCATTTTTATATTTACACAATATTTTTTTGATTTCTCTAACGCCTCACACGATACATATCGAACGTTGGATATCCGACAAAATATCATAGTCCCACTGCCTCAGTGTATCCCACTTCAGAGCATAGACTTGCGCCCACATTTTCACGTATGGTTCACGGGTGTGAAGTTGGCAACTTATTGAAAAAAAATTAAAAAAAAATCAAACTGAATTCCAGCGGGATCCGGAAGAGTTTCACAGTTCTCGATACTTCTTCGAAATAGTTCGGACGGTTAAATCCAAAAAAAAAAATTAATTCCGATATACTAACTTACCGCAGCAGTTGAATTTTTGAAAAAATATTTAACAGACATTTTCAATAGTTCTGAAGGAGTTCTATAGTTGCCGATAGGTCTTAAAAATAGTTGTGCTAAATACTGTCGAAACTATTTCGGAAAATTATCGGAAACTGTAGAACTTTGCGGGCGCTACTGGAACTGTTGTTTTTTTTTTTCTTTTGAGCAATGAGGTGCCAACTTCACACAACCGGATCCTTCCGCACGCAGTCACGACCCCTCGAATCGATCCTCGTTTCCCGATGTATTTCAGCACTTTATAACGGTTCGTTTGACGTGCCGGTGCAATGATGAAATTCGATTGTAACCTGATTGATTTATGCGCCCGGCGTTTGACGCCGAGATTGATACAATCCCCTCGTTGATACTTGGTCGAATAAACACTGACGGAGTTTGGCACTGATAAACCCGTTTCTGTAATCCACTGATGCTTGCGGATTGGCTGATGTATATATTATAACGAAAATGAATTTTCGTTAGTATAGACTATTCGGAAAAAATGTTGCAAGCATCTGGCGTAGCTCAGTGGTCAGAGCAGTCGACTGGTAATCAAAAGGTCACGGGTTCGAATCCGACCGACTCTGAATTTTTTTTTCGGATCTTCCCTTAAAAATAACCCATCCGCCGGGTTATAATATTATATACGCGTAATGCGTGTGTGCATCTATACAGGGTTATTTTGGGAAATTCAATTTTTTTCCATCTTTGCGAAATCTTTACGTAGATAAAATCGAACTCGACCATGTGAGTATTAAGGCATCAGGATGCACGAATAGCAGATATAATGTACGATAGCTGATTTATATACCACATATCGTGCACATATGCTGTAGTACTATGTGACGGAATAAATTGGCCTCTTGGCTTTGTACTGCTCTCGATATCCTAGATAAGGAATGAAAGCTCATATAGGTATTCGCATCCCTCAGGGGACTATAGTTCTTTTCAACGAAATAACATACGCGGTGTCTGTGTATTTCTGTAAAAGATTTTTCGGGGTGTTTTGTTAGGGGGGAAAAAAAAAGAAAAAAAAAAAGAAAAAGTATAATATCCATGCGAAAGTATTGATAATAGGTGGAACAACGGAGAACAGCGAATCAAATGGCTTTTGTATATTTATATTGTTTCTTGGATACAATGGGTTGTGAAGTTTCGGATATTTTTTTTTTTTTATCACCGCGGGATACTCTGATAATACCTACTGTATATTGAAATTTTCGCCCCTGACGTACGTTACGCTCTCGTTAATCGAATTTGCCGGTTTTGTCATTCGGCATACCGGAAATCCCCAAACGTATTGAGATACGTCATATCCGGTCGGCGTATTCAGGGACGGAAATTAACCACTACCATGCCTTTAGTAATGATCTATATAGACACGTGGTAATAGCTCGTTCATTTTACTTGCGTTACGGGGTATAATCTAGTTTACCAATGTCTATACGTCGCTCGAAGTTATAAGGGATGATATAGGGGTAGTTCCTTGAATCGTTCGTACCGTGTGTATATCTCATTTAGATATTAAAAAAAAATCTTTGTAATGTCTTACCAGAATATTTTTTTTTTTTTTTTTCAAAACAACCCCTATTCAATCTACCTGGTGGTCGGTGTCGCTTTCAATGTTTTTCTTTAAAATTCCTAGTCAGCTGCGTTTCAACGTTCCAAAGTACGTCTTTTAAGGGGATGCGACTTATGAAGTCCTTTTTTTTTTTTAATTTTTTTCATTTTCTAAGAGATTGGCCTCATCGTCACTGGATGAGGACTTCGAGGAATTTGAATAAACTTGAAAACTCTCCGCGCACTCGAGACTCTGATTGAATCTAATGACGAACTCGAGGAATTAAATTTTTTTTTTCTTAATCCGGGCATGTGATTTATATATGGTGTTATATATGTATGTACTTTTTCACATTGTACCATATGTACGTATAACTGTTACCAATGCGAACTGTCGATTGGGCAGACCATTTATTTAACGCGCTGCTCTTCTCTGTCAATAGGGGGTGGAATAGACGATTTACGAAATCAGCAGAAAAAAAAGCGAGTCGGTTAGTTTAGACGAAGGAAAAAAGCTGAAGGTCAACATACGACGTGGGTTTAGGTACATGGGGGGAGGGGTGAGAACAGTCGCTATACAAGAACGTGATAGCAGGTAAAAAGAGGGTGGGAGAGGGGGAGAGGGGGAGAGAGGGGGGAATTGAGATTTCAAGCCGAGTGAGGATGATAAGGCAGTCAGTGCATATGTGGTGTCCGAAAGAAAAAGGAACAGTAGGTGAGGAACGCTTCGATTTTTTTTTTTTTCATACGTTGGTAATAAGATACTAGGGGATTTCCGTGTTAATTACGCAATGACGTATGAAGTGACGTCACTCGGGGTTTTTGGCTGGATCACCAAATCTCTCGCTGCTGTATGGGCTGGGCGAATCGATTAGTCTTGGAATTAATGATAAAAATGGAGGGGAGGTTGCGCCAGCGAGTAACAATACAAGCGGTGGCGGTTCGCTCGCACGGTGAAATCTTCTTTCTTGCTTTAGGATTTATGAGAGGAAATTTTGGGTTGATGAAAATTTATGGGTACGGGAGAGCGAAGCTAGAAGCCCCTTATAATCGGCCACGCGTGCCGACCTTAATTTACGAAAGGTCAAGAAATTGGTATATTTTGTAATTATCGAAATTTTGATTTTTTTTTTTCGTCCTGTCTTAATTTTTTTTTTTTCAAGAGCACGTCTCAAGTTTCGAATTTTATCATACCTGTACGGAAGGGTAGAAACGTCTTGGTAATTTTTGGTCGGGATTCAAAAGACGGAATAAATATTCTTCGCTGCTGGGGGGATCTGCCTAATTTTTTTTTTTTTCTCGGGCGCGTTCATAAATATTTAGCTATGCCGTGTTCGAGCGCGGGTACTGTAGTTAAGGGTGGGGAATAAATTAACCTAAATTCGTTCTGCTTCGTTTCGACTTTTCATTCTTTTCGTCAGAGTCTACGTTTAATCGTAGGACTTTGAATGCGATTCATTGAGAAAGAACTTTTTTTGCGCTTCGCGCTCACAATGATCGTCCATGGCGATAAGGATTTCTCATTCGGAATATATTCGCGCTATGGAAACGCGATCCAGTTTTCTATGGCGTATCCAAAAATCCTCTTTCAAAATTAACACTCGCGGATACACCCTGCTATGGAATCCATCGCGTCGTTGCCTTGCGAACGAATCCTTTCGCCTTTCGTTTAACCATGAAACACAATTCGGTAGGAAATTGTAAATTTGAAAAATGAAAAAGGAAAATATTAAAAAAAAAAGCGACACGGTATTTTTTTATATTTAATAAAATTCTCCTCCTCCTCCTTCTTCTCCCTCCCAAGACAATCCCATTATCACCGCATGACAGTCTCGGGCGGAATGTCACTCCCTGTTTTTGACTTAATAAAAAAAAATATGATCCTTTAAAAGAATGAAAATTTTTTTTTTCAATTTCAATATACGATTCCCGGTATCTTATATCCTGTATGAATTCAAGCTAATTTTTTTTTTTTCAGAGAAAGAAGTTTGGTATGAATCTGCCGCGAGGGCAATCGAAGCACGTGTTCGTGCTGCTGCCACGTCCAGTGGTACCACTACACCCCCAACCGCTGTCGCAAGGGGTGTCGTCTTCTTCGTAGGTGACGGCATGGGTATGAGCACCCTGACAGCAGCCAGAATATTATCAGGTCAACGTCATGGAAACACTGGGGAGGAAGCGCAACTCGCCTGGGACAGTTTTCCAGCAGTGGCGCTGGCACGGGTGAGTCGAAAAGTTATAAATTTGAAAATTAGCCTTTACACCGTGAGTTTTTGGTTGGTGAATATTTTTGTGGGGAAAAAAAAATTTTTTTTATCTTGTCCATTCACACTTTATTTTTATACCGTACATACGAGTTATTCTCTGACTAGTTCAGGTAATTAACGCTGCTAATAAAAAAATACTCTAATTACGTCAAATCGGGACGGTCGAATGACGTCAGCCAATTAGTGATATTTATCTCGATGTTAAATGATTATTCACTGTTTAAATGGCTTCGCGTTAAAGCACCATTGATTATTTAGCTGTTCGCATTTATCCAAAATATGTCTCTGTGCTATACGTGACAAAATCGTATTGTTTTCAACGTTGACTCGCGATTGGACGCAGATAACGAAAATTAATTTACGTCGTGTTGGGTCGAGACAGATATGTGAATGGGTGGGGAATTGAAAATTTAATTGAGAGATAATTATTTTTTTTTTCTCTTAAATCGTGATTTTTTTTATAATTATTATTATTTACGGGTACGTATTGGGAGATAGGGATGCTGACAATGTTCGTGATAATGAATGATTAAATTATCATTGTACCGTTATCATGTGTTACAATGATACAAGGGGTCTGTGTTATGCCTTGTGCACTTACTGATTTGAAATTTGAAAATCTTATAATTCTAGCGTGAAAATTGCTTGGGAATTGATTTTTTCACGTTAAACTGAACGCAGGGTATAAACCTGAAAAATTAATTTCAGACTGGGACGAATCCTTTAATTTCAATTAGCGTGTATCGTTGAATCGCGATATACTGGGCTTACCTCGTTTTTACGAAATTTCACTTTCACGTCTCACTCGTGTGTAATCTATACGGGGAAAAACGGCGAATCCAAAAATGAAACGATAATCCCACTTATGGATATGTCGATTAACCTTAAAAAAAAAAAGCTTAGCCGCTTAAACCTTCAAGGTAGGATTTATTATTGGGGCTTTGGAATCGTGAAAAAAAAAAAAAGATATACCCAACGACTGATAGGGAGAAATTTTATTTTATTTTTCACATCCAGCCACACTGTATAGACAGTAACAGACTGATAGGGAGAAATTTATTTTATTTATTTTTCACGTCGAGCCACCCTTTATATAATACAGTAACGATTTCTTCGTAACTACAGTTGATTACGGATTCTTACGAGACTTATATATTTTTTCACTCTCCGAACAATTGAAACGTAACGCATGTTAATTTTGACATTCATTTTATTAATAGGTTGGGGAAAAAGAAATCCATTATTTTTTCGGTAGATGGCTGTAGTGATCGATATCTCATAAAGTATCGATCAAACCATTTCAGATTTATGCTCGTTGGAAAGGTGACATTTCTCACTATTTTTTTTTTTTTAATTATTATTTGTACAGTCCACTCAGCCATTATTGGATACAATAGCTAAGGAGGTATCGTATAAATGTTTTTTTCTTTTTTTTTAATTAATCGTCACGAAATAATGCGTTAATTAACGTCTTAGATAAAAAGGACAGATACCAGTGTTCGTTTTACAAACGATTTGACGAAACCAGCCGTAAAATTAGCAAAGGAACCAGACTTGAGTTCTGGACTTTAATTAATCCGGAGCCTTCATGGTTGTACCGCACGATTGAGAAAAGTTTTGTAAAGACACGAAAACGACGTTGAGTAACGAAGTTTGGCGAAGGTGGAAAGAAAATTCATAGGGGATGAAAAAGAAGGTGAAGGGAGAAAAAAAAAGAAAGAAGAAGAAAAGAAGGAAAATGGGTGAATTTTTCATCCTATCCCTTTTATCTATAGGTTCCTAATGCCCCGAAGGTTTATGTATAGCCTGTACCGAAAAAGAAAGATAAGTGAAGAGATGGTTCTTTCGTAAATCGGAGTGTAGGTCAAGTTTTAAAATGGCGTCCAGTAACGATCCGTCTACGTCAAGTAAAACGAGCAATCGGTCGTCCTTGGTTATCACTTTTTTTACCCAGAATCATTTCGTAGCTAGAACAGCCCCTCGGGCTCTCAAAGGATTCAAATCTCCCGCGATAGGAATATTCGCAAGGGTTGAGAGGTCAAACCCTCGTAAATTCCATGGGAGTGGATACATTCTGGGCATAAAAGCAGCCTTATTCGATATCGTACCAATTCGCATACATTAGACGGATAAGTCGGTAAAGAAGAAAAAAAAAGTAGCAATAAAGACGAATCCACATCGAAGCTTAAAAATCGTCCCTGAACGACAGTCGTGAAATTGAATGAATGGGTTCAACGACCTTCTAAATTATTCATGAATTCGTCATCTAAAATTATAATTTTTTTTTTCTTTCCCTCTACAGTTTAAATTCTCCCGCGCGTTCAGAACATTAAGGCGATTACGAAGGGATGATAGCGTCGTCTGGATGAAATTCTCAATTAGTCTAGTCGCGGCGCGTCGCGTCACGACGCTCTGCGTCCATATACGATCCGTCATGGCACTTTGTACTTTACATGGATTTTTCCATTAAAAATTCCATGTATGGATATATATATATATATATACATACTCGTATGAGATAATCATAAAATCCCTATCGCAATGTACACGACGTTCTTTTTCACGTATGCCATTTACATGCATTAAACATATAGGGTGAACATTCTCGGACTTGATTCGTTATGCATTCCAAAGTGTTACATATGTATAGAATGTAAACGTGTAGATAAGTATTGAACCATGTGCGGATATTCATTCAAAGGCTTTTTTTTTTCTTTTAAAATACATTTTTTTGAGGAAAATAATTTTCTGTAAATTATAGCGAATGAAGGTCTGAAATCGATGCTAAATGTCTGGGGATTTTTTTTCTCGGATCTCTCTCTCTCTCTCTCTCTCTACAAATAATATTACGTGGTTCATCAAACTGTCTATGTGGGAGTTTCTGACCGGAAATTGAAATTCTGATCAAATAATCTTAATTTCCGTTACTCGTGACTCGTGCTATTATTTTGGTCATTGCGAAATCACGTAGGGAATCTCTGTGGTATCAACGGCCAGCTGTCTCGCTTCTCTGACGAGGGGTTCTCGCTCGGTTATCTGTCTCAGACTTAAAGGGGAGTTCTCAACGATTTTATAATTTCACACGTATAGTCGCTCTCACGAAACACTCGATTCACCCTAACGGTATAGACTCGTAAAAAAAACGTCAAATTACGTCGTTGTAGAAATTCAAAATTGTATTTGTGACTTTCACGTTAGAAAAATCTATCGATATAATTTGATATAGACGAGACCATGAAAATTTACTAAAAATAAGGTATGAAGTGATCCGAGAGATTTTTATCTTCCGCCTTGAACCATAGGAAACAGTAGTAAACTCTATTACCTTCTATACTCTAACTCTTTCTAAACTCTATTACTCTATATACTTTCGCATCTTTTGCAAAATTACACCAAACGCGTGGTTACTTAACCCCTTCGCCACGGGCGGATTTTCCGTCGCGATTTTCCCGCAGAACGAATCGCCGCGACGAAACTGTGCACGGTGCTTCAGCCTGGCTTCTGTCTAGGCTGCTGGTCGCCCCTGTTCTAGCTTCGCCACTGTTTCCCTATCTTCTCTCTAGGACACCATTAATGCCGCTCAGTGAACATACTTAGAATACGCGGGATCTTATGAGGAGCCGACTATAGTCGCCTGTAATATCGAAAGGGCTAACCCTTTCGC
>JARQSV010000022.1:3996-22070 GCA_030142285.1 Calameuta idolon | reverse complement strand
CAACCTTATTCATTCTTCCTACGGCAATTAGAGGCCACAGCCCATCCCGAGCAAAGTGCGCAAGCATTTACTCAAAACAGGGCAACTTAATATTTTATTACGGTTCGGCAAAGCCGTCAGACTATGTAAATTTGGCTTTATTCTGGTTCGGTCGTAACCCTCTGTTTAGTGTATTACTCAAAGGCGGGAAATTCAAAAATCCCAAGATCCAAATAAAGGCCTATCAAACGAATTACGCGATTGACTCGATATTGAAAAAGACTTTTTTTTCTTAAGAAATGAAAATCAAAAATCAAATATTCACAAAGGTCCAAAAATCCGTCACGATAGTGAAACAGTGTGACTGAGAAAACGATTCGGAACAAAAGCATTGACGTAACGTTTATGAAACAATCCATAAGCACACGTAATACGTACAGACTATACGTCAGACAAATGTATCCCGCGAGAGGAGTTGAGTTACCCTGGAATAGCATTATGCAACCGCAAGCGAAGCTTTCTTTGAGCTTTAAAACATTTCGAGCTTAATGCTTTCCGTCTGTCCCTATTATGAGAACGAATTTCGACGGCTTTAGATTTTACGCAAGAATTGTAACTCGCGGTGCCAGCCTCTTTATTTCACGAGGGAGAATTTTTTTTTTTCCCCCTCGGAATTCACTATTGCTCCAATAAACAATAAAAGCTCACGGAAAGCTTCCCCTATAACTCTCGGACTGATATAGCACATTAAACTATGATAACAATACAAGTTACATGAAAGCTCTGCAAGATTTTTATTCCCGAGTATACAGGGTTGTTATTTGTTGGACTAAGAAAAAAAAAGAATGATTTAATAACCTTGTTCGTGAAAGATGCTCGTTAAGATATCGAAATTTAATGATTTTTACGAAATTAATCTCCTTTGTATACACTGCCTTTTTTTCACTCTTTTTTTTTTTTTTTTTTCTCTTAACTTACGTCTTATCGCGACCAAAACTATTATGACGGGTCGCGTGCTTAACACTCCCCCTTTGCTTATAACCGACTTGGAAACTTCGTGCCTTCCCGTTAACCGTCAAGTTATTCGCCGCCAGCACTTCGGCATAGGAATTTTGATGAGGGTAACGGAATCTTGACTTTGTTACGTATCTACATGATTCTATGCCGTGAACATCAATGAATGGCACGTTAATGTTTTCGCCACCTGGTATAAACGTCAAATTATCAAAGCTGATCCAGCTCGGTTGAATTACGTAATCTCTTGCCACGTGGCGTTAATTTTCGGTGAAATAATTCAATCGAAGGTAAATTAATTTTTTTTTTTTAATTATCTTTTTCAATTGTTACATTAAATGTCGTCACGTTAACGTATCGAAGGTAAATGACAAGATACACGTAGATAAAAGCATCTTCCAAAAACTGTTTGCTGATTACGCATATATATCGTGACATTTTTTTATGAAGGGGGATTTGAATTTTTTTTTCAATATTAATAATCCAAAATTTTTTTTTTTTTTTTTGTACAATAATATCTGTACTTACTTTGATTTTCTAAATGGCCAACTGTCTGTTGTTGATTCCTCGACGTCTTTTGTACTTGACACTTCACTGGGACTTCTTTTGTTCTTTGCTTCAATTTCTTCGTCAACCTTACGCAATGCGGAAGCCATTGTTTTGTATTGTTGAGAAATAAACGCAAGTCTGCACAGACGAAGCGCTTAGGACTTACTAAACGATAGAGATAGGTAGGCGTTATTGTTTGACAGAATATTATCTTATCAGTCTTTACGGATATAAGATAATCATTAGGTCGATAAAACGTATAAAAGATAGCCGATAGATAAAAAAAAGTCTCTTAATTAAAAATAAAATAAAAATTAAAATAAAAAAAAGAATAAAAAAATAAAGTAAGAGATAATTCGTTCTCGAAAATTATCTCTGATTCAGATACGTAAGTTTATCGAAGATTCTTTTCGAGATTGCTCGAAATTTCGAATTTCAGCAAAAAATAATTTGGTATTGTTTTTGCAAAGGTAAATAATTCGAGATTCAATTAGTACGAAATTCGCCTTAGAAATTTATTTATTTATTTATTTTTTTTTCATTTTTCGTTGCAACATTTTCTCATTTATGGGCTAAACAGCCAACGAGAATTTATTTAAATTTTAACGAAGCCACGAAACTCGAAGAAAATTTTACCTCACTCAGTGAAGTTCCCACGAATTCTCCTACCGGTTGTTGGTCTTGCAGGTTAAAATTGAGTTTCGAAGGAATACAGAAGATAAAGTCAAACGAATGAAGTGAAAAAAAAAGCAAGAAGAAAAACAAAGTACAAAAGACGAAGATTGAATTCGCGTCTCCAATATACCGAGACAAATAACTCAGCCTTCTCGTGCACAAAGGAATTCTGGCATCGACTCAATCGGATGAATAGGACCAACTTTAATCTGGATACTTTACCAGCTGCTGGAGACTTTACCGCACCCTGGCGAATACATGGAATTCATCCAGACAATTGAAGATATTTTATTCACACCCTATATAACAGTATACATATATACATGGAACTCCATTCTAGTTCCCTTGGCGCTCTTGCACTGTATATACATATTCACATATTTTACCTTGATATACAAAAAAAAAAAAAAAAAATTCGATTTCCCGATAACAGTCAAAGGGGTAGCATTATGGGGGGGGGGGGGGGGGATTGAGGTGAGACGTATGAAATAAATTTGTAAGACCTTAAGGAATTGCTTTAAAATTTATGTAATTCGCATGGACGTATCTGTCCCACAGTGCAAAATTGCGTGGAAAATAAATAAGTACAAAAATATCTTTTTTTATTTTTCCAAATTTTTATTTCGGTCGTAAGAATATATTAATATTCTAATTTTTCCTATTAAATGAAAATACCCTCGTAATACGTCGTACACGGTAAATTTGAAAACGAACCATTAGGTCCTTAAAGCAGGGATGTAAAATGATCGTAAACTCTAAAATCTGCCGGTAAAGATAAGAAATCGCGAAAGTGGCCAAGAACAGTTTGTATGATAATGACGACTGTGCTTTATGGTTTTCTTACACGTGACGACCGATTCCATTGGTTTTCTAGGGGGTATTTGACAGTAAACGGGCGGACCATATGCCACCATTTCCACTTACTCATATACATACGTAGAGACGGGCAACGAGAACCAGTTCTGCCAACTATTGGTCGGAATAATTTGAAATCTCTCGGACTTTGAATGATAAGAAAGGGGCGCTTAGTCAGCGTTATTCTTGAATTCCAAGGAAATTTGGGTATCTTTGGTTGTCGTTAATGTCTGAGGAGAATTTATGCGTTTCGAGCTTCTGCTTTTCTTCTCGTACGATTCAAAAAGAAATCATATATATATATATATACACATAGCATATATACCATCTGAATACGGTTCCACCATAGAAATTAATAAAAGGCAAATAAACAGAACCATCTTCAGATGATTCAATAATCTTTTTATTTATCTTTTATACGTTGTGTTTTATATATATATATATATACAATTTTTTTCCTTCATGTTTCAGACTTACAACATGGATGCACAAGTCGGCGAATCTTCAGCATGCGCGACAGCCTTAATGTGTGGCGTTAAGGCGAACTACGAGACCGTCGGACTGGATTCGTCGGCGCGCTTTGAAAACTGTTTTTCCAGCTTCAACGCACACGTGCCGTCTTTAATTAGCTGGGCGCAGGAACGAGGTACGTGTGATGAATAATATATTTATATAAAATGCATAATCGCGTAACGATTACCCATACGTGCTGTATTACGCAATCGGTCAAAAAATGAGTCTTTTAAAAATTTGGATTTCGTTGTAAAAAAATTTTTTTTTTTTCTTATTTTATTTTACCATTTATCGTTTTATCGATTCACGTAATTTAGAACTGCATGGGGATTACGAGTTCTTTATTATTATTTTTTTTTTTTCGTTCGATATTTACGTTTTATCAAACACGAGCGAGTGGACCTAATCAGTAGCTACTGGTGCTACCGGCATGTTAGGAAGCGAATTTTACGCTGCTTCGTGCCGGATCGAAGTTTTAGGATATTGCAGAGCAAAGTGGTCGACTTATCAAAGTCCAAGAGAAACTATATATGTATATCGATAATAAACCGGATATTGGCATTGCTGTGAAGTAAGTCGATGAAATTATTAAATATTTATTTGCTCGACTGTCATTTTTGTTTCTTTGTGTAATAGAGCGATTTTCATTGTAGCTTCTTTAATTTTCTTTTTTTATTGAATTTTTTAAGTGGTCTCTAAGTGTTCTTTTTGACCAGTGCTTATTAAGTTATATATATATATATATATATATATATTTAAACTTGAAGCTCGTATTACTTGGTTTGGCTTCGTAAGTCAAGCAATCAGTAGGTAGATATTATATAATCTATTTGCGTAACTTGTAAGAACTTCTTTGAGGGCATGATCTACCGGGGATCAAATAAGTTTTAATGCGACTAAAGAAACTTTTTGAAATTTGTAAGAGGTAGAGATTTACCAAGAATCGTCATTACTGCGAAATTGGTGTTTTAATGTAAAACAGGTAAACAGAGGATATCGATGGGAGATTAATGGTTGTACAGTATAGAGTATAGACAGTGTATCAAGTTGTCTGTAATAGATAGGGTACTAAAAGTGCTTAGATAAGGGATCGAGAAAGTAACCCTTGTGTTTTCTCGAATTTTAGTAAAATTGAAAATCTACATTTCGATCGTTAAAATGTTGCAAGGATTTCAGAATTTTTAAGAATTTTTTTTTCACTTATTTTCTGTAAAAACAAGAGAAAAACGAATAAATTATTATTCGCCGTTCTATCCTGCGCGAATATTCGAATACATGAATTTCGCGCTAATTACAAAATTGCTAATTAGTATTACTCGATACGTGAAAAAAAAAAATGACCTCCTCCTATAATTAACAATAGCCGTACGTTAAATAGGTGCGATTTAGCATTACCGTACTTGCCCAATTAACGAAAAAGTCCAGCAGTCGGTACACGCGGGCGTTTGGACTCTTTCGAAATAAATTCAATTGATTTCGTTAATTAAAACGTACAAATATTGATCTCGCGGGAATAAAAATCGAGATGTCCAATCATCATTAAATTTAACCCCCTGCGAAAATAGTCCAGGAAAATGAAATTTTCATGTAGTACCGTACGACCGAAAATACGTCATATTTTCGGAAATGCTCGACACCCTGTTTTACCCGAAAAGATAAAAAAAACGATACACCGTACCCGTCCCTAACTCTTACGTAACAATATATGGACATTAGCCCAAATTACTTTTTTTTTTGGCCCATCGCTACTCCCAGTGACCTTTGACCTTTTTTCCCAATTATCAAATTTCAATCCCTGCAAGACGACCGTCAGCTAAACTACACACTCTCTGACTAGAAACTGGGTAACGTGATTTCGTCACAGTTTTTTTTTACGTGAGATTACCATTCACCAAATGATATCAAAATCCGTGGACGTTCTTATCAGTTCACCAAATTACGAAAATGACGTAGTCAGTGCATAAGTGTTATTCGCTGTCAAATTTAATTTCTAAATTTCGAATGTACCTATACAAGTGCAATGGTTAAAAAAAATTTTTTTACTAAATCAATTAACTAATTTTTATCGTTATCAATACTCTTTCTTTCTCCTTATCAAAATAATCCGTACGTACTGTACGATATGGAGTCTCTGGCGGGAAGTGTATGGCCCGTTACGTTTTGTTTCGAGGGCAACATGTTTTTGCGGCATGTGGCCACGTGCTAATGTATACACAGAGAATACATAGGGTTAGCACGAATTGCCTCGGCTCGGTCATTAAGATTGATTACCTGCTTGATTAATCGCTGCCCGTCTGCTAGTGACGTATTCTAGGTAACAGGACCAAATATCAGGGACTCTTGGACCCTTTGTCACAATATTAAATTGTATAGGATCGAATGCGTTATAAGCATTAGAAATTAACACGCACAGGGTATATTTTATACGTGCAATCATTCGAATCGATTATCGTACACGTGTCTATGAATTTCATAATACGAATTATTGATACGTTGATAAAAATTAATTATATGAATTTTCTCAATATTAATTATGGATGAATTGTTCTCTATTTTTTTTTCAACATTTTTTTCTCTCTATCGAATTCTCAGATAATAAGATTAAATTTAATGCGAATTTTGGACTACACTTTTGAAACTCTCATAAGTCAGCGACGACTTAAACGCTTTATAACCGCGCAGCTCATTGTACAATGTGTATTAGCTTTGACAGATTTTACCACCAATTTAAAGTACCTAATCTCATCGGTATTACATCTTTAAGGGATTTTTGATTCTTTGAAATATTAACCGGATTATGTAAGGGCGTATTTACCATTTCGCGAAATGCTTTCTTTGAAAGTTCAGAGGGTAACAAATATTCGCTATTAATAAATTCCAACGCCGCTCAAATACTTTGGTTCTGATATTCCAGTCGTAATTCGCGTAAAATTGAAGGCTGACTTTTTATTTGAAACGAGGCTAATTATATTAGAAGTGACACCGAAGTTGTTGAGAAATATGAAAAGGCACACTTTTTTTTTTTTTTTTTTTTTTTAATTAATTACATTTTTTACCTCGGTATTGTTTGCCTGTGATTAACATATTTTTGTAATTTTTATTTTATTTCATAGGAAAATCTACTGGCCTCGTTACCACCACCAGAGTGACACATGCCACCCCGGCTGCACTTTACGCACATGCGTCCAGTCGCTACTGGGAAGATGACGGCAAAGTACCACCTACTGCACGAACCTCCTGCAAGGACATAGCGAAACAATTATTGGAGGACGAGCCAGGACGTGACATTAATGTAATAAAAAAAAATTTTTGAGTCTGATTTTGAAAAAAAAAATTTTAGTCGCTCTGTCATTATATACATATCACGGAAGAAGTACGACATAAAATACTAAAAACAAATGTTGCGATACAACTCAAAAATCCTTTCTGTGTATTACTCTTTTGAAAAAAAAAAATTATTTTCAAAATTTCAGGTTATACTCGGTGGTGGTAGACGTCACTTCGTACCTAAGGTCACATTGGATCCCGAAGAGCCGGATAAGGAAGGGCGCCGATTGGATGGTAGAAACTTAATAGAAGAATGGTCGCGTAATCATCGTTTGCGAAATCTGACAGCCGAATACGTATCTAACAAGGAAGAGTTTGAGAATGTGGATCCGCGAAAAGTCGATCACTTATTAGGTACGTATTTTTATATAGGTAGTCGATAAAAAAAAAAAAGTCCACTTGTCCAATATCTAACCTAAAAATGTACTTGTACGGAATATAATGCATACTTAAATTCGCGATTAATATCGGTATCACTGTAGCTTGCTTTTAACCTCATTTACTTTTTTAATTCTCTTTTTTTTACTCTAACGTGTACTTTTTCCACTCAAAGCACTTGTCAGATTTTAATTAGCCGCGGCACACGTTATACGCTGCACGTACACAGTATGCATAGAGGCACAGTGCTGACATGCTAATTGCAATGATACCACTTGGTCCTTTCATTAGCTTGTTAATTATTAACGATTGTACGATTTTTTTTTAATTTTTACTACATTTTTTTTCTGATAAGATCATGAAAATTCTTCGTTTCGTTTTGGAACACTCGATAAGTCTTATTTCCCAGGAAAGTCGCAATGCTCTTATCGCTCTAAGTTAGCTTTTAATATTGAAGGCGTATGGATTTAGTCTTACACACGTCATTGTCAATTATTTTGAAAAAAATTCATGAATTAAAAAAAAAACTGCTAACCAATGGATTCAAGTGCTCAGTGAATGGGATCTTCTGATTGGTCTAAAGCGAAAGTCGATTTCTTTTCTTTGAAGTTGGTTCGATAAGGAAAAAAAAAATTTTGGTTACGTCATGTGTCAAATTTGATAATACATACTTATGTTAGTGGTGAACTGATAAGATTTTTTTTTTTTAATACCGATTCAAGTATTACGTTCCTTTGATATTCACCCACTGAATATATTTAACGTTGCGTGAGAACAAGAGAAGAAAAGGGTCACGAAATCTTTTGGACTTTCTTGAAACTTATTGTTTCTAAATTACTGTTTGTACCCCCCCCCCCCCTCCCTCCCTCCCGCGCCACCCTTCGGACGACATTTTATTCGCGATAAAACATCACACCCCAGCTCTTGCCTCTACGATCTTATGAATACTTGTATGAATTTCAAGTGGATAATTCGATCAATATTCATAGGGGTAGAGTAGGGAGGATTTTAATATTCATCCGACCTTCTCAGCTGATTGAGTCGTTGGCCTGGAAGAATGAGATCTTGGGCATTTTTCAATGGGAACGCGGTGTATGGGCTACGCGGGTGAATTGAAAAATGTTGGAGTTTTTTGAAAAAAAAAAATAAAAAATAAATAAAACTTGAATATTGAAAATTGTGAAAAAAAAGCATTTTGATTATTTTTTTGAACTTTTTTTCTTTTCAGGTCTTTTTTCATATTCTCATATGGATTTCGACGTGGATCGCAACACGAACGACACCGGCGATCCTTCTTTGACGGAAATGACGATCAAGGCTCTGCGAATACTTATGAAAAATCCCGAAGGATTTTTTTTATTCGTGGAAGGTAAATCGCCGACAATTTTTTGATAACCGATATATATTTGTCATTGCAAATTCGAGTGTGCAGCCAAGTGTCTTAGTTCCTATCTCTTATCTTTATACTGTTCACTTTTTAGAAACGTGCTGTTATCACGTTAGAATATGTGTAAATAATATATTCGTAAGTGTAAAAGAAGAAAAGTGACAATCATAAGTAGAATGGGGAGTGAAACACTTTGCCACACGCTTGGATTTCCAGTGATAGTGGACGAAGCTATAAAATCTTTATCAGGGCATAAGGAACGTATGAGATTAAAATTTTGATAAGGGCTCACTTATGATACTGCAAAAGGTACGCTGTACAGCGATCCACAGATTGACATATAAGGTACATTCTTATACGGCGAAGTTATTTAATTTTGGAAAAAATTTTATTTCTCTAATCACCATCACGCTTCACGAGTTATCAAAAATTCACTTTCAGCTGATTAAACGTGTACCGAACTTGTTTCTATTATGTTCGAGTCTTTACTAAATTTGTGTCAGTATACCATTTCCTATTGTTTGCAAAAAAGAATATCATTATCTGTGGGTACGACGTCACTTCCGCCTTAGATCCTGTCAGTGCTACCAACACCGACGAGATAAACCAATACTACGTTGAAACATTGAATCAAATTATCTTACATCGACTGTTTATTCATGAAAAAAAAAAAAAGAAAAATGTAAAGGAACAACTGGATGAAAGAAAAGGGCAATTTTCATTAACGAAGAAAAATTTTAAAACGACCGGAAACGTTCGTAGAGGCGAACTAGACGTTGGTATAGGTTAATAAAAAAATGTCCCCTGTCGAGCATCCAGGAAGATAATAAGAAAAACAAGCTTCGAATTAACTTTACGTAAAGTATTTCTCGAGGATGCTTCCTAGTCAATTAAAACTTTGAGTTGGATTGTTCGCCGCGACCCGTTCTCGAATATCCGGAAATGAGACTCAGTCCGAGAACATCTGCCGGAAGTACCCAAAAGTGTGCTTGAATACTCAGCGAGATTTCAATATTTTTTATCTTATTTTTTATACACGATTTCAAGAATTTATATAACAAGTAAATGACCCCTGGATCCAGATTTAGCAGGTTTATGATTTTACCTGATTAAAAAAAAAAAAATAACATACGTGATGGATCTTTATCACAGCCCATAACCAACCGCACTATATGGTCGGGAATATATATTTTCTCATACATATATTCCAGTCACGTACTGTCCGTTCCATAAATGCGGGTTATTAAACGTAACATATTTTTTTTTTTTCTTAAAGGTGGCAGAATCGATCACGCTCATCACTACAATAACGCCTACAGGGCACTAGACGAGACTCTGGCACTCGAGGAAGCTGTAAAGGCCGTCATGGACGAAGTTGACCTGACGGAAACTCTGCTGGTCGTCACGGCCGATCATTCGCACGTGTTAACCTTAGGCGGATTGGCGACACATCGCGGAAATCCAATTCTCGGTAAGTCTAGCTGCCGTATATATATATATATATTACCCATTATAGAATAAATATCGATTTATTGAAAAATCATACCGATGCATCGCGCGAGATTGAAATCGCACATTTTCAAACCGGTCACTCGTGCCTGTCCACGGGGTTACAAATGAGGGCGACATATGACGTCATTTACGAATTTGAAATTTTCGTCATAGAGAGAACGAGGGTTCGCTCGTATTTTGGCTAATCGGTTTGAATGACGGGGGAAATAGGATCGTGAGAAAGTTTTCGAACGATCGTCGGCCGTTAGAGATATCGATTTCATGGAGAGTATCGCGACCAGCCGTTATAGTAAATCGGATTGTAAATCGAGCTTTTCATCCGTGGGATTTCATGCGTTTATTAGATCTTTCGTATACCGGGTGGCTATTTCGAAGTGATCTCGGGAATTTTTGATAACGGGACTTTTGTAAGATATACGTAACGTCCATCCGTCGTCGTTTCGATAAACACGTACGAATAATTATTCTCAAGCAGGAATTTTGAATTCTGACAGAAATCGAATTTAGCTCGCGACGTTAAATTCAACATTTTTCGCTACGTCGAAGCCGAGACCGTCGACGTAGAGAAAACCGAAGTGTCTTTGCTCTTTTTTTTTATCGTTTATTTTACTAGCAGAGTAAAAAAATATGGAGTCGAAAACTGATCGAGCGACACGCCTCTCTACCACGTGTTGCCGTTAGCAATGTAAATTTTTTATTTTTATTTTCATAAGAAACACTCGCGCTTATCCGTCATCTGCTTTTGAATAAAGAAAAATATAATTAACTTGTGGAAAGGGGGGGGAGGAATCAATTTTTACGCGTTAACACGACGACGTTAAAATTCAGGAATTTTTCTCAAAGACAACGACGAAAGTCAGCCTGACGTAAAGGCAATTGAAAATCTCGTAAATTTTCAATTAAATTTTCAAATTTCAACGCTTCAACGCATTGGAGGGGACGAAAAAGAAAAACGTCGACAGGAATTGTTTTTTTTTTCTTTCTTTCCTTCTTCGATATTACTTCGACAAACAAAATTTCCCAAAGTTTTAATAAAGGGAAATTCGCCCCTTCGTATAGGGGGCTGATTCTGGCGTCGGCGTATCATTGAACTAATAACTTGAATCCAACGATGAATAATTCCTGCTTATGAGAATCGCTCGCCATCCGCGGGAATTGAGCTTTTCCTTTGAATTTATTTTTGTCTCGTTGCTCAATAGGAATAATTAAAATCAAGTCGTAAGATTCTAATTGTCGAAGGGAGCAGTAAAATTAGAAAATTTATTAGTCTCGTTCGATGCGACTCAAGAATCTGAATAATCGATCACGGTCGTGCGTGATTTTATGATAATTATTGATTTTTCGTAAAATTACACAAATAACATGACTTATGTTAAAGCGATAGAGGGGGGGTCTTTGAAATTCATGTGGATGGTACGTCGTGAATTGAAAATAAAAAAAAAATTGAAAAACGAAATTCTACCCGTGAGTTTCGTGAATTCTCGAAAGCGGAGTTCCTGTTCAATTCACTCGTGCTACTTGTTCGAGTTTCTTGGAGCATTGCGGTTACTAGTACTATTAGTAGTAGCTATAGCTGTAGTATAGCTATAGCTATGTAACGGCACTAGAAGCTAGCTGGTATTAGAGTAACTCAATAGTCCGCTAGGGTAAGGTACATACTGCCAGAGAAATAGGAAATTCTCGAGATTGAGCAAACGAGGATGTCGAATTTCGTATGTTGAGGTAAAAGCAAAACGAGTTGTGCCAAAATTTAAGGAAGTTCAGATCGACTTGAAGTCTGAAGAGCGAATGACGGTTTTCGAATTTCGAGAAAGTGAGCTTTCGCGTGTAAATGAAAAACAAAAAAAATATTTTTCTGAGAAATTTTTTCGAAAAAAATTATTATTTCATAAATCTCCCTGTATCACCCACCCTTATTGGCTTTAATGCCGTAAGGGTAGTGTTATAACTCCTCCATTTCGTGGCACCCTAACCTAACCTGACCTTTCGAGAAAACGTTTTTCAAATCACATCATAACCACCCACCACCCATCGACCGACCCCCACTTATTTCCTACCCCTTATAACCAGCCCTTGCACTTATACTGCGGGGGGGCTCGGAATTAACCCTCTTCGGGTCCAGCAACGTCACGCAAAATATTTCCGAGGGAGTCTGCTTTGTATTTATCGTCATGAAGATGAATCCCACGGTGATATCTCTCGAGAGCGACTTAGCATCAATGGGGTGAGAAAATTTTTATAGAAAAAAAAAAAAAAATGTAAAATCACTGTACGATCAAGATTGTACATTTGTGTATGTTTTGGGAGCACGTGAAAATCTGATTTTTGAATATTTATAAATTTCATGAAAACAACCCTTAAATCGATATTGATTTGGTTTCTCTCTTTTTCCCTTTCTCTCTCTCTCTCTCTCTCTCTCTCTCTCTCTCTATCTTTCTTTCTCGTAGTTTCACTTTCCTCTTTCTTCGCGATACGTCAAATCATTTCGTGACGAACAATATCAGTCCAGTTTGGAATCCGCTGGGACTCTTGGAATGTGGGTCAAGTAAATGTCCCGACCGCGATATCTCCTATCTCGTTAAACGTCGGAATTAATTGACACCGGTAAGGACGACACATCCTGTAAATAGGTCTTGTTCCTCGAGGACGAATTCAATTCCATGAACGGATCTATAGGAACCTTCTGTATCCTCGCGGTTGGAATCTCACCGCGAGTAGAAATTTCAGGACGAACGACGTTATTGTTGAATACAAAATTTGAAGATAATCAAGATCAATTTTCGTGAAATATTTTCAGAACACAAATAAAAGATGTCATATGAAATTTGGAAAAAAGATAAAATTGGATTTTTCGATTAAAAATTTACTCGTATCTCGTGCCTCGTAGCGAAAATACATTTTCACCGTGTCAGGATAAAGAAGCTTTGGAGCTTTTCGAAAAAAAAAAAGCTTGCGACAAAGTGAAATCTTTGTTCCCGTAAGAAATTGACAAGAAACGTCAAAATTTTTCTCCATGGAAAGGACTGCCGTAGTGATTCCTCGAAATCATGAAAATTTTCGTCTACGAAGGTTTCGATACTCGAGAAAAATTGTTGCTCGTGACTTTCGTTCCTGTTGAGTCTTATCAAAAATCCATATTTTCCTTCTGCCGCTACAAGCTTAGATTACGTGACGTATTTCGAAGAGGTCACGAAGTCACCGGGTCGGTACTAGGGGACTAAGGGAAGTAATAGAACGTAAGTGAAATCCCGAAAGACTTTTCGTATCTATCAATCAAAGCTAATCTGATAAATTGGGGTAAAACAGTCTTTGGAAAGGAAGAAAAAATATATATATCACGTTTTCAACTGGTGAAAAAAAAAAACCCAAAATAAAATCCTCTATTCTTTTTCATCAGGAAACGTCAGTACGTGAGAGTCTTTTGGTATGCGACTCACGATTCAATGTAGTTACAGATACTATTGTTTTTATTCAAAGTCCTTATTGACGTTTAATACGTTTCCCAAGAGTGGTGATAAGAGAGTCTTATCAAGTAATGACCATAGTGTTGATGCGACTATACATAAATAAATAATTTTAAAAAAAAAGAGTCTCTTATCACCACCCGGCCAATTTCTTCCTCGACATTCCAAACAGCTCAAATCACTCTATCTCGATTTCAGTCTAGAACATTTACTAGGATAAGACAGATAGGACAGACTTTTTTATGACTGAAAATCATTCTTGATTATTTTTTATTTTTCAGGATCCGACAGTAAAGTGTCTGACGTGGATGGAAAACCGTATACGACTTTGCTATATAGTAACGGACCAGGACATACGGAGCCAAGATCAGTCTTGAGGGAAGCTGGAAAGGACTCGATACAAGTAAAAAAAAAATTTTTTTTTCTTAAATCTGTATAGAAATTTTTCAATTTTCTTTTTTTTTTGTTTTCTGACTTTCCTGTTTCAGTGTCCTTACGTTTCCTCTTACGCGATACTTTTCGCTCTGGTATTTGGTTCGCTGATCCCAATCGATCCTTCCTATCACGTATGTGCGATGCTCGATATTGATCGTCAAGATTTTTGAGATCGTAGAACGAGATGGAACAGCGAACTAAGAGTCATGGACTTTGAAATTTTATACAAGAATGGCTTTGCAAGTGGGGGGGTGGGGGGGGGGGGGATGAATAAATTTATCTTGTAAGAATAGTCTTTGCAGAGAGAAGCCATCGATCTCGGTAATTTTTTTTAATCCTTTAATTATTTCTCCACTAGGAATTCTCAGCACGTATTTCTGGATAATGTAATCGAGCGAGTAGGGAATGGGAGGGAGGAAGGGAGGGAGGGTTAGGAATTTAAAAAATATTTTAATTTTTCACGAACGCGCATGGACTGCTTGATTTTTAATTTTTGGAAATGTCAATATCTCTTCGTCTTTGCCCGAAGTCAAAGCTGAGAAACAGGATTGGCGAGCGGCTGATGTCAATGTTCTGGAACAAAGGATCCAGAGGGTCGTTTACATAGGTTGAGAAAAGGGTGTCAAGTAGTCCTGGGGAGAAAGTGCCGAGAAAAACGAGCTGGAATTAATGCACGGAAATGTACGCGTCGCTTCACTCGATTCAGTCATGCTGGAAAAATATGGTCGATTGTCAAAGTTGCGAGATAGGATGTTCGGTTTAATTAACTCGTAAATTCGCATCTCTCTCTTTTTTTTTTCTTCCCGTAATTTTCCCTCGTGAAAAGTAAACCGTGACGTCGTTTAAGCGAATGACGAATAAATGACGTATGAATTATCGAATGACTCAAGGTTTATGGTTAATTTACTGTAAATTCGAAAATTCAATTTTCTTCGACTTCTATCCACGTAATTACCCAAAACACTTAACAGTACGAAGAATAAACATGGCGCGGTTAATAATGATAGTGAAAATTTTCAAAAATTACGAGAAACTTGACTCGAGTTTTCTAAAAAAAAAAAAAAATTACAAGTTCAATTTTCAGTCCTACAACACGGACAATACCTGCGAAATCCGCCCGAGCATCGAGAATTCAAGAAGACAAGATAAAAAGGGAAATGCAGACGCGTGGAAAGAAAAGAAAAAAAATCACAGCCCCTAATACGAAAGTCGAAGCGACCCTTGTCGTCAAACGAAATTCACCCTCGTCTTATAAAAGAAAAAAAAAACTTTCCCCAAAAGAATTTCGATAGATTAAGTTCAAAAGGAAAATGAACGTATCCCCCCCCCCAGTAATCCTAAGAATTCGTCCTATCGCGTCCCACCTTCCCCTCCCGTTGTCTGGTAATTTGCGAGTTTGACCAAAAATCGAAGTTTCTCCTAAAAAAAAAAGAGGGGAAAAACAAATTCTTCCCTCCCTTTCCCAAGAACCCATTGCTTTTTTACACGTGTCTTTCCTCCTCAATCCCAAACCCTGAAATTCGCCATGGTGAATTCATCCCCCTGTACTCTGTCACCGGTCGCATCGAGCGAACCATAAGAATTATGATGAATCCTGATTTCTTTCAGACTGCGGGGGTTCCCCGTGCATGGGCGACACATGGTGGCGAGGACGTACCCGTTTTTGCGATTGGACCTCTGGCGATGACCCTGTTCTCCGGAAGTGTCGATCAGAGCTACATACCCCACGCCATATCCTACGTGGCCTGTTTGGCGCATCACGCGAGTCGCTGCTCAAGGGAATCCGCAATGAACGATACGATTACTCCCATAAGCTGCCCTTCGGCTGAACCGAACAGCGCAGCCATATCCAGTGACGTAATGAACGACCAGGCCAGAAACACCCCGACAAAGTCCGGCTGCGACCCTCCGAGCACGTGGGTCAAGGAATCAGCTGTCATTCCACTTTTGATCTTTGGACTGCTGCTGGAAATCCTGGTGAAAAGTTAATGACCGGCTTTGTGATGACGTGACCGATAATAATAGCTTTTGTCTGATTGGACTATTGGACACAATGGTTTCCGGTTTCACTGACATCTTCCTTGGGTCGATGACGAATACATAGTGTGTGATACGTATAATTTATCATGTTGAAAGGTGTATATAGTATGTCTTTGTTATAAACAAAATTGATGAGTTTGACGTTCGTGGGGTTGTATAATTATATTTATGCGATGGACTGTACCGATATAGTGTTTATACCGTGTGTCGAGGAATCAATTACGAGTAGTTAATAATGAGCTCCGTGGATATATTATTATTGTAATTGTAAGTGTGAATAATTGGGCTGAGTGGATCGTAAGGGTGTGAAGTTAATATTTAATTAAAATTCTATAATCAAAATGTGCCCGGATGTCTTGCAACGAATAACATAAATAGCTGTCGTTCAACGATCCCTCTAAGGGCTGCGCTTCTGTTTATTATAAAAATCCTCGAGGGGTAATTAATCTTGGGAAATAAGGTCAACACGAGATACACAATGATGGCGGTGCTGCTGGTAATAATTAATTACTCTTATTTAGGGGATGTAAATTGGGGGTTGGATCGCGGACGATTCTCTGGACATTAAAGTTGCAGCTCCGAGGGACGATCATTCCAGACGATTTAGATCTATGTGATTACGACGATGAAAAAATGAATTCCATTCGGTAGGACACTCGATATATTTAATTTAAGCGAGTGAAGCGCGCTTTGATAAATATTTGTGAAAAGTTATCGGAAACAGACTCTGGGGCCAATTATAGCGAGACGGGTCAAGGCCATGAATTTTAAATTTGACTCGATATCTTCCTTTATTTTTTTTTTTTTCTCTTTGAATCAGTCAGTTTCCAATTTCAAACTACAATTTACCGCCGAAATGCTTCCTCGAACAAATGGAGCCAATACATAATTGTAAAGATACACCAAGTATATAGGACCCATCTTGTATCTAATCGAGCGACCAGAATTTTCGAAAATTTAATTAAAAAAAAGGTAATTGCACTTTAACGTTATGAAGCAATAACGAATCTTATAGTTACCTACCGCTTACGTTGCCAATACCCAATAAGCTGTTATATATATATATATATATTTTATATATATTAAATTTGATTAATTACAAAATTTCAATCTTTCAATTGTAACCTGCACCGATTAATTCGGATCGGTCAATTAATTCCAATTTAATAACTTATATGCATTTCCTTAACTGACCGTGAAAGATCTCTGCAAGCATTAATTTATTACATAGTTAATATTATCCGTTCGTAAGATGCAAAAGCAAAAGATTTTATCATGTCGTTGAGCAGTAACTTTAATTTATGCTTAGACTAAATGATGTTATTGTTTAAATAAAATTTCCAGGCTGTACGAGTAGCAGCCAATATTGCGTTCTCTCTATTGTCACTGTTTGTAAATACTAGGTGCAAGTATCGTTATCACGATAATTAATCGCAAATGCAATTGTCGCATCCAACGGCTGTATATAAGAATTATCAAGTAGCAACGGAAAAGCGAATATCGCCTGGATATCCGATCGGACACGAGTATTCGCAGTGCGAATTACTTGCCGAAAAGAATTTGCTATGGATCCAATTATCAATGGCAAAGATATTGATAGTGATAATTATTAATGATTATAAATATTAACGAAAGTGAGAAACAGCACGAAACGAACTCACCAATCTATATTTCTGTAAATAAGGTAAACACGGATGATCACAAATGAAATTTATTATAGAAATATCTGTACACTATTGTTTTGTAAAGAAAGTGGCCAAGAGAAAGAAAGAAAGAAAGGAAATTGAGAATGTTAGATGTTTACGTTTATTGTCTAAGAATTATCCTTATCTTGAATTACGTCACTCCGTTATGCAAAGTCCTTCTCTTTACATTTTCAGTCAAATAGTATTTAAAGAAAATTCATTTGTCTTTTATTTCCATATATTTCCATATATATATATATA
>JARQSV010000021.1:30407-42010 GCA_030142285.1 Calameuta idolon | reverse complement strand
ACGTGAAGTATAATTAATATATACGAAAAATTTCGAAAATATACGAAGTATATTTTGCAGTACATTTCAACGTATATTTTGTTTCCGTACGGGTTGAGGTTAGTATGACCGTAATCGCGAACGTGGCGATTATATTGTTCTATTATAATATTTCTATTGTTCCTTAAGGAACATACCTCTTGATCTGTATGTGGATTGTATAAAGATTGAATATGGAATATATATGCCTAATTCCCTCTATGAGCACTGTATATAATTTCTATATAAAGGTTGTATTTTTTTTCACTTAGGTTCTTACCTCAACCAAATAATTTTCCGACTACGAAGTATCATTTATTTAAACTTTTAAAACAATTAGTTCGCGATGAATGAAAAATAATCAAAAAGCACAAGTTTTGTGAAAAATGTACATCGTACTTAGGTGAACAAGTGAACAAACTAATGGGTTGTTTACCGAATTTAATGACATGTATAATTTATATACAAATCATATAAAAATTATATGCAAACCATATATGCATTGTACGTAGTCCATATACGTTTCATATATAGACTATATGTATATGTCCAATTTTGTATATGATTTTGTATATAGATAGAATATAATCCATATACCTTTTTTCTACTTGGTTTAAGTTTATTAATAAACTTAAGAGCAGCAATAAATTTTCTAGACATTTCTTTGTGAATCCGTTCTTGAAAAAAAAAAGTTCAAAATATGATGAACGCCCTGACCAACTGTTAACACTCCATTTTCATACGTCTTTTATGTAATCCAATGTACTTCATTATCAAGAGGTTCATGAACAAACTCAGCATCAGGGTCATTACATTCCGTAGCAAAGTCTCTTCTGACTGTGAACTATCGTTATCATCAGCTACGTCGTCTTCTACCTCACTTTCATTTAGGAGATTCTGTAGAAAAGTTATGTGTAAATATACAGCTCACATCGAAAATATTATCAATAAATTATACAGAATAGCAAGATGCACTTTAACTTTAACTACAGCATGCTTAAACGTAAAAATAGAAAAATCGGGCCTAACAATATGAAAACGATATTTACTTGAAAAGAGCTTTGGTTAAGTATAAACGAAGTAAGTACCTGGTTTTAAATTCGTAAAATTTGTAAAACTTGATCAACCTGAGAAGTTCTATCCCACAGCCTAATGGTAGAACGGGGTATATTTTCTTCCTAATATTCAAATATGCAATTTTAGTTTCAGTCGCCAATTTGATATATAGATACAACGTTGATCCAAATATCTTACTTTTCCGTTTCCAGTATATCGTCGATATCTCTTCGTATTTTAGTAATTAATATCATTAATAATAATTACACCAAATGATTATAATTACTCTGTGAAGTGTGGAATAAACAAGTAGTGCAGCAGAGTTATCATATATGTCACTGCTCGTATGCTTCATCCTTCATGTGTTTGATGACTTATATGTCAGCTTATTGCTTGGAGACTCTAATAATCTTTAAAACATGCAATATTTAATTGACTGCGAAGATAAATCTATGTGCATAATTCATGGAAAGTCAATAGAGTACAATCCCAAAATAAAAGAATTATGCAAAGGAACACCTATCATATTCAAAGGGCCAGAAAATACAGGGATTGCCAGAAAATATAAAGAGACAATAGTTCAAACATCATGTTAGTTTTTTCAGATTCATGTTGTTATTTTTTGTTTCATTTTATTAACTTCCCGAGATTATTCATATCTTATTCGTAATAATATGTGTAGATAGTGACGCTGTGTTAAGTATCACTATGGCAGAGTAAATGAGAATTCGAAATGAAGAAATATGCAAAAAGGAAAAGACAGAAACAAAATCAAAGATACGACGTGATGACAAAACAGGGAACATAATTAATAAGAAGAATGTTTCCGTCCGTGTAATATACATTTTTGTTAAAGATTTCGTATTTTTTCTTTGCGGAATACGTTCATGACAGCAGAAAAACTAAATTGGCCCTATCAAGATAGCAGCTCCGATGTTGATCGTACAAAGTTTAAGATTATAATTAAACGAAATGAGAGATCAGAAAGACTTGTAACTTATACATTAAACAAACGGCATATTTCTATGGCACTTTATTTTAAATATACATATATTTTATATAATCCATATTCATGTTATAATACATATAAGTTATATACTTATCATATACAAATTATATAGTATAATTTATATATGGTTAACATATAATTTTTGTATTAATCATATAAAAATTATATGTAGTTTATATACACTTTATATATAGACTGTCTATGTCCAATTCTATATATGGTTTTGTATAGATTGTATATAATGCATATATTTTTTTCTACTTTTCTAATATATACATATATTTCTAATATTATGAAATCAACAAAATTCATAAAAATAAATATAAGTTCACGTTAACGTTACTTCCTGTGTATAAATTTGATCGGGCACTCACTCGATAATAGCGAATAATGAATTGTGGATTAATAATTACCCAGACAACATACATACAGAAGTTATCTTTATCATGTCTAAAAGATAACTTCTGTGCCATTAGACGTCTTAAAGACGACTTTTGGACATTATATGTATGTTGTCTGTATATTATCTAATTATTAATCATCTATGTGTGATTAATGATGTATTGCTCACGTATATTGTATGCCCGCAAAAACTGCAGTGTATAATGTATACATACAGTATATTAAAATGTATTGTTATTCATGAACTATTTAAAGCTCGTTTATTATTAATTAATTGGTAATTGTCAATTATGAGGTGTGAACAAATTGCTGAGACATTGTAATTTATAAATATCTAGTCTATTTCAATCATCAGTCAATTGTTGATGAAAAATTGTGAAACGTAAACGTTACAAAGTATATAATATACAGTATATCTTATCACCTTTTATGGTATAAGTAGTACAATTATTATATACAGGGTGTTCCGAAATTATCTGACCTACGGGGCACGGGGGTGTTCGGGAGGCATCACAGCACACGAAAATGATCTTCCTTTTGTCGGTAGGCACCTACGAACTCTAAGTTGTCTCTCAGTGGCTATGGGCAGGCTGAAGCCAGCCGAAGAAAATGCCTACTAGATGTCACTCGCTGAGAACGGAGGTTCGGAGGTGAATATTTAAGCAACAACTGAAAACTGCAATATCCTATGATAATGCCATTTTACCTACACAGATGTCTCTCCGACGTCTTACGAAGGTTATCATGGTCTCGCTTTTCTTTCATTGATCTCCAGCGATTCGGGCTACATCCCGTTCACGAATCGCAATAATATTCTAATGAAACTTACGACTTTTCATGTTTACATACCCCATATTTCTTCGGAATTTATATTCCTTCTATGAAATAATACAGATCTTTCGTAATAGCCAAATCTGAAATCTGCCACTTTCAAGTATTTCGGAACTTGGTGTAGACGATAAAAGCGTTACATGTATTTGCTCTTTCCTCTCAGACCCCATACTATATCAGCACTAAATACCTTTTATGCTTCTCTAGTTTGATTTTACGATTAACATTAACTCTTTGCACTCCGTTGTCGCCGTATTTGCGACATTAAAATGCTAACATTAAATCGCCCTAACATTTATAATATAAGTTAGAATATGTTTCTTTATAACATAGCTAAGAAATAAATGTTTTATTTTATTGCAACAACTCGATTTTTCTTCTACATCACAGGTATGTACTTGTAGCTAATATAGTGCTGGAGTTATTGGTATCCTCTATAAGTTATTAGGCTGGAGTGCAAAGGCTTAATATTGCAAGACTAAAGATATTTCCAATAAAGGTTTAAAAATATTATTTAGCAAGTTTTATTTCCAATATAAAAAAATATAGGGTATGATATTTAATTATCAGAGGGTGCAGCGTATTATGAATGCCTCGATGGAATACCTATTTCTTGAGGAAGAAGTTTTCAGGAAAATAAGAGTTCATGGAAATATCGAGGAATCTGAGAATTGAAATAATAGTTTTAATATTATCACCGAATGCCTACAGTAAATGCTGTTAGATACAGGACGGATTGCTGATAGATCCTTTTTCGTGTTCCATATAAGATTCAGTACAGGCACCTATGGTAATTAGTAATTACCATAGTTTTTAAACTATCCAGTATTTAATTACGTGTATCACAACGGATTAGGCTTACTTATTGTCAGATTAACTTCTCTGCAATCAGCAGTCCGCTGTATTATTTATTCCAGCCATATCTTATTGTTAGTCATCATTCCATCCAGGAATCGAGGCACGACCAGAGTATCGAAAAACCTGCGTTGCGTTCTTGTGTATGACTACCCACGAGTTCGACGTTTAATTTGAAAATACTGATAACACACAAAGTGTGTAAATAAAACATAATGCGTTAAAAGAAACGTGGGTTGCTTAATCTGAAATGTGCAATTCGTTTCTACACGCATTGGTTAACATGAATTATGTGCGTCGCATGTAGCAAGTTACAGCATTAATGCGCATACAGGTGTGTACAAAGGTTAACGCGGATTAATCCTTTCAAAGTCACACAGTTCCCTCGGACAATATGTTTTTCGTGTGTTTTTTCAACATGTCTACCACCAATTACACACTAAAAAACTGACCTATAACATATTTAAAGCAATACATTTATTAAGAGTTAGACTACTTAAACGTATTAATTGAATACGTCTAGGACACATTTGAAATGTGTTATTAAATAACACTCCTAGAAATGGAGAAAAAGTGAATAAATAAAAATCACATGCAAACGAGTTAAATATGACATACTTATATTTTCCGTGATGTTAATATCACATACGTACCGTAACGCATGCAATACGGAATCTTTAAGGCACAAGGTGTAACCGAGTCTTTTAACGTGTGCTAGACGTCAGAAGTGTCAATAAGGAACTTCTATCTCTTAGGTAATTAAAAGGATATTTTACACAGACATTGCATATAAGTAGTTGTAAAGTTTCTCGCAATTCTGAAAATCATTTTTTTTTATCTTTATTTTAGTATTACCTATTTTGTAACTATAGGAAGTAGCATAATGTTACAAACCATAAAGTTGCCTATAATAGATTAAAACGGATATTCGAAGATCCTGCGAGAAGGATAAACGTCAACATTAGAAGCGCGTATATTCGCACCCATTATCACATACTTGTGAATTTACGTGTATACAATATACACGAAAGGCTTGTAGTAAATACTTGTTCCGGTAGTACCGATGTACCGTGGCAGAGATCTAGCAGGGACTTTGAGAGCATGATGATTAAGGGGAGCAAGAGGAAAGGAGAAATTGGAGATATAGGGGGAAGACGGTTCGTTCGGATGTTCTCGGCGATATTCGGAAATGATCGTGAACAAGAAGGCGGGGCCTAGGCGGGGTCGATACGGGCAGTTTTCTTTGGTTCCGTGGAGTGTGTCGCGCTAATAGATAATGTCAGTGTCCGCTAGTACGGACAACAGTGCAGTAAGAAGGAAGTACTGAAAGATTAAAGAAAGTGGCGCGAGTACTAGCAATAATAATTACCATAAGGATGATCGAAGTAAGATAGTTTTTAGCAAAAGGTAGAAGAGGAGTGTTCTTAGCATTGGAAGTGATGCTACGCCGTTGCGTGAAATCA
Organism: Calameuta idolon; assembly: GCA_030142285.1. Classification (NCBI taxonomy): domain Eukaryota; kingdom Metazoa; phylum Arthropoda; class Insecta; order Hymenoptera; family Cephidae; genus Calameuta; species Calameuta idolon. The sequence goes on along the minus strand of JARQSV010000021.1, from coordinate 36,376 downwards.
AATCAGATTCGTAAAGACGGTAAAGACGTATCGCGAGGTGGCTCTGAACGGCGTTGTCGTATTGCCGACGTACCGCGCGAAAGCCCTGTTGCCACATTTCTCATATAAGCTGTGCGGGTAAGTTCTTCACCGCAATGTCATTCCTTACGCGCTCTGTTATTTCTGCATGACATATGTATGTACTCGTATAACATGACCAATAGAGTCGCTGTGTGAGGCTAGGTCAGATGTACAATGTACGTCAACACGCAGCAAAATAACTTGAGCTTTAAACGGTCAGCTGACCTGGCCGTGAGCAACCAATCCAATTGCAACTCGGGATCAAGGCCAGAACAAATAGAACGTATACATTCGGCTGTCGGTAGAAGACTCAACCTCTAACGGTGGCTTTAATTGACCAAGCTTACTGTGCCGTCTCCCCACTTCTCGTTTTCCGCCCACTTTTCTTCTCCTACTTTCTCATTTATGTGCCGATGTGTATCGCAAACACTAATCTATCCCACCATATTTACCAGTTCACAAGATGATTTGTGTGAACATATGCTTGTACCTCGACATTAACTTTCTTTGAGATCCTTTTCGTTGACAATTACTGTATAAGAAATAATTGCAAACTATGGCCATTAACCTGTTCTATTTCCAGTTATATGTTAGTCAGGAATACTTTTTCATCCGTAATAAAATACTATAAAGTTACAGTTACAATGGATGCGGCTACGTATTACCCAATGAACGTCCGTAGACTTGCTCGAACAAATCAGATAAGTATGTATCATTAGGTTCGAGTACTTATTTTAGAGCAATCTTGCTCATCTCTAATCGTGCGTGTGTGAATGTCCATATCCGAAAAAATAAAATGGTTTGATTTTGGCAGCACATCTAGACTTTCCTCGAAAAGTAACAGCCAAGTGCAATTCCACTGACAAACGATAAACAGTCGTACGACTATGCTTCTAATAAAACCGCAGTTACTCGTACGACTAACAATAAGAGTATTCGACTAAATATGACTGCTAACGGCCATTTGGTTGTTCGTAGTCGCATCCAATCGAAACGTGGCTTAAAATAAACGTGCATCGCTTAAATTGAAATGATAACTTAATTGTAAACGTATATATAACTATGTTTGATTGTGCTGAATTGGACGAAAAGAATTTCTTCTGTATTATAATTCTGCGCTCATGTTCTGTGCACTACAGGTGCCGAATGATGTCGATCTAGAGCATATACTATATCAGCAAAAAATGGAGGCTGATGAAAGGGACAAGCCATTGGTAAAGGATTTGAACGAGCATATCGTCTGCCCGCTCTGTCGAGGATATCTGATAGATGCCACCACGCTCGTCGAATGCCTTCATTCATGTTGGTATACTGAATTTATATGTCGGCTGCTTTTCAAATGATTTAACCTACAGATTATAACATATATAACTGTTCATTAATATTGAATTTCTCGTATTTCTTCGGTCAAATTGGATTCTTTCATTGTTATTCAATAATCTTGGACTTCGTATCTGTAATATGAATTGAAAATATATTATGATGCAAATTTTATTTTTCAAGAATGCACTAAATTTTGACATGTTAAACCTCCTTCGTCGTGCCATGAGAAGAGCATGCTAGACATTGATATTTTTTTTAATTTATCATTTTTACATTAAAATTAATAGATATTTCGTATGGATGTATGCTAACGTCGCTCAAGATGTTAGTAATATAAAATCGAAAGAACTCAAAAGTAGTACCTACGTCGCTCTTCGTGGTGCCATATGTCAAATGCTTACAGTACAAAAGCCATCGTACCATAATGAAATTTGAGGAGATACTAATTTTATATTACAGTAATAAATCAGATCCTTAGCACCTTATCAGCAGCCGTAAACTAGTTAACGTAACTTTGTTAGACTCAAATATCACTTACAATAAGATATAGAAATAATTATACATATTTATTCAATAATGCTGTAATATCAATTATAGAATACTTAATAAGAATTCTCTTCTGTAAGTCCAGGATCTGCCCAGCCCTTCATTGGGGTAGTACAGGCCTAGCTAAGACCCGACGGGCCCATGATTTTCAAAATAAGCTTTTTACTCTAGCGATTCTGTTCCAAATACAATTGGATGTATTCTTTTTCTGAATTCTTTTTAACGATTGTAACAGAAATTAATAGGAGAGAGTGCTTATGCGCACTTTGCATGACACATTTGGTGTACTGATAAATATGTTAACAATTTTCCCTTCAAGTTTTTCTCCTTTTTTTTTTATCTACCTTATATATTCCTTAAAGACGTGATCTTATATTATAAAATTAAGCAAGCTTTGGATTAGATGAAATATCGCCTGGAAAAACATTAATAACATTATCGAAATTAATGAACTTCACTAGCAATAAATATTGTAACTGTGTTTCATAGTTATTAGACTATGTTAAATAGTTTAACGCGAAGATTCCGTTCGTTTAAATTAAATTCTGGCATATATGGTCAATGAAGAGCGTGCTCTAGGAATTTCTTTGACTAACTAATCGGAGATACATATTTCACATTGTAATGTGAAATAACTGAGAATAATCGCATCAATCGTATCAATAATTTTGGAAGAAAAGTTATTAGATGGCTACTACTGATCTACTGCAGTTATTTTTTTTTAATGAATTGTTCCTCAATGCCTATATTCATAAATAAATATTTTCAGCGATTAAATATTTTGTAAAAAATATCAAAAACTATAGTTTGCAGAGGCTGTATTGTGAGAAGGTTAAGCAGTGGTGCTCGAGCTTGTCCAGTATGCGGAGCAGCAACATTGCCGCCTCTCTTACCGGATTTGGGACTACAGCGGTTAGTCTACCTACTGGTGCCAGGTCTTTTCCGGTCAGAATTAGAACGTAGACGTCACTTTCGCCTGGTGAACCCTCAATGTCCACCCCTAATACCACCTTTGGGAGCTCTGGAGCTGACTATGGACGATATGGTCAGTTTAAGCTTGCGAGAAATCTATAAAATCAAAGAACACCACAATTCGTCAGAACGAGAAGAAATTCAGGTTAGATTGAACAACTTTTTTGCTATAAAAATCGAAATATTAAGGTAATTTACAAAATGTGGCTCAAAGCCAAATAATATTTTAAATCATACAGCTAAATCACAAATCTTTGAACCCTTTGCATTCCGATTCAATTTGAACAAATTTTTCACCCTGATCTGATTTAATTATTTTCTGCATGTCCTAATACATCGCGTTCAAGAATACATCAACCGAGTTTATCTAAAAATTCATATGTTTCTATACAATGGGTGTTCATTGACCATGGAATATACAGATTATAGACAATTCATATAAATTGCATATACAGATTATATATATCCAATTCTATATACGATTTTGTATATAAATTGTATACAATCCGTATACTTTTTTCTACTTGGAATTAGTAAATATAATTAAGGAATTATTCACTATTAACCTTTAAAGGATTGGTGCTAAAAACATTGCGACTTTCTGGAGCACGTAGGTCATTTATATACATGAATTTCCAGTGAAAAAAAAAGATCACTTTCTTCATGAAAAGTTGTTGTCAAAAAAAGGTTAGATTAATTTTTTGCTTTTTCGGAGAAAACTAATATCTGCATCATGCTATTCCAAAATTGGAAATCAGTTGCGACGATCTTCATTTAAATGGCTCGAAATGTGTATATACATACATATAAAACATTTGTCACATTCATTTATATTGGTACTATATAATACTTAAAAAAGTTTTGTTTAAAATTTCACGTAAAACTCATTACAATGCTGTAACCTTGAGATATCAAGGCAGCTTTCAAAACTTTACCATGGTAAAAAATTACTGCAGTATTTAGGAATTACCCATGTAAAAAAGTTATATGTAAGTTATATATGAATTATATTATTATATATGTATATTTATGGGCATACATAAGCTATATATAATTTTTACATAAATTTTCTATTATATTCTAATACTCTGCGATACGAGTGCGAGAATGCGAACATTATAGGCAGGCGGCGGAGTTGGTCGCACGAGCCGCACAAGTAACACAGCTGCTCGTGGTTACCGGGTGCGGCATACTTGTATGTTCGCTTTACTGCGTTAGTGTCGCATATTATTTTTTGTAACGCATGCATGAGAAGTGCTACTTTTCGTGCCTGTCGATCGTGCGCGAAGTGACGTTTTTTCAGCAAGGCACGCTGTATTGACACGGCGCATGCTCATATCGGCGCGATTTTTTCTCACACGGAATTTGTTATTTGTTACAAAAATGAAGGTTACAAACATAGAATGTTACGAATGCGTGAGGATTCGGCGAGAATCAAGATCAAGTTGTAATAGAAAAATTAGTGTAAATTGTATAAAACTGTATACATTTTGGTGCAAATTTGAAACATGGAATTCTTCTTGACAGTTCATAATGGGCAGTAAAAAATATTTCATATTGTTTTTTGTTAAATCACTTAGGCATTGTATCTATGCATTCACTATCATGCATTTCTCTGAAAAACGTTCAATTGTAATGCATAAAAAAATAACTGTGTGTTCGATAAACGTATTCCTGTCGATAAATATTTATATTTTATTTATATATTATATATGCTCATTTTTATATTTAAATCATATATTATATAAATTGTACATATGCACGCGATCGCATATAATTTGTATATAATATATATAAAGGGTTATTCACGGCAAACGTAGCAGTGGAAGTTGGACGCGATTGAACAGTTCCGTTAGTGGAGGCATTTCCTTGTTAAATAAATATAAAATTCTGAAGCTTATGTTCTTAATAATGTTATCGCATTAACTTTAATTTTTTATGATATCACACTGCTTTAACTGATGAAATCACCTTTTGTGGGCAATTTCTGCTGGCACGCTAACCGTGAATAACTCTGTATATATTTTTCATATGGGTTTTCAAGCATATGCAAGGCAAATTTACAGTATGCATGGTAAAAATTATCAAGCAATCTGTCATTCTCCTCGTGAAAATTAGTCAATAATCTTCAGATATATCCAATTGGATACCATGCTGTTCGGTAAAAAATCTCCGCATGTACGGTAATATTTGTAACTGTTAATTTCGCTTTTTTTATCATTCAGCTCATTAACCTTTTGAAACCCGGTATAACTCAGGAAATGCATCTCTTTGAATTCAGAAAAAAAGCATTTATTATAATCCAATATGGTTAAAACTTTATACTTAGAGATATTGTGAATCGCTGAATCCAAATCTAAAATAGAAATTTTGAAATCCAAAATGGTCCAAAATTCCCTGAGCAATAAATTTCAAGTGTATTGTATACAAGGAAAAATGTATGCATTGTAAAAATGTACGCATTTCATTTATACTTTTTCCATGGAAAAAAAAGGAATTCAATTCAATTTTTTTAATGTTTTGAATTTTACTAAGAATTCTAGTAGAATTTAACGCAATACATTTAATATTTTATTTTAAGTGATATTAAAAAATCGGAGGAAAACATATAAAATGTTTTGAGCTATCATGAAGTCTCATGATTGCCCTGACTTTTAGGACAATTTTTTAGAAGAAATTTTCTCTGATACGTGTTATCTATTATTTAAAATAAAGTTTTCATTTTACTGCAATATTTTTATCACCATAATGAATAACATATAAATGTATCTGCATCAGGATGCAAATTATGACGAAGACAAGGATGAGGATGAGGATGATGGGACCAGATACTTGAAGTGCCCAGCTGGTGTTACAGTAAGGCATCTCGTGCGTCTTTTAATGTTGAAAAGAGGATGGAAAGAAGAAGAGAAACTTTTGCGAGTAAAAAGGATTGAGATGCTATACAGAAATCCGGTTACGGGAAAGCAGCAGCATATGACAACCTTAAAAGTCTTGGAATTATCCTGGACCTTGCTCGATCTAGCGTGTATTTTTAAATGGAAACGGGTAAGTCCATTTATCTGGCA
>JARQSV010000021.1:10932-29209 GCA_030142285.1 Calameuta idolon | reverse complement strand
CTCGGCTTCGCCTCGGGCATTCTATGGAGCAGTGCCGAAAGCTCAGTTTTCTGCCCTTGTAGTGTAATATACTATTCTGTGATTGTAATAAATATCGAATGTATCCCACGTACCTAAGAACCCCCAGACACACATTTTCATGAGATTTACATCGGTTTTTAATTTTTTTAAATTCGCCATATTGGATTCGCCACTTTGAATTTCTGAATTTGAAGTTCAGATTCGTAATCAGCCACCAAGGAAATCCCGAGTACCAACTTTCATCTTCATCAAGTTACGTTTTGCATTTTGTATCCGCTATATTGGATCCGCCATTTTGCATTTCTGAATTTTTAGTTCTGACTTCTAATCAGCGACGTCAAAAACCTCAAAAGACTAAGTCTCGAGGAAATATTCATAATCGCGTCGTAGAAAACACATTTTTTTGAAAAAATTGATTTCTATAATTTGTTTATTTATAATTTTATGTTAATCATCAATAAAAACTAGTTGCATTTTTTCTGGAACCATTGATATGTTGGGAATCTTGTGACATCACAACTCGAATTCTTTATAGCCGAAGAATAATTTTTAAAAGCTAAAAACGATGGGGAAAGGGGTGAGTCGAAAATCGACCCATCATGCTTCAAAGGGTTAAATAAATATCGTATTACTTAACGGTTAAAAATAAATACAGCCTATTTTACGTTTGATTATATCAAATATTAGAAATCGTATTAACATTCGAATCATTTAGTTATACATAACATATAATTACTATATCGTTGTTATATATAATAATTGTTCATATACTATAAGATATAACAGAATTTTAACACGTGTACAGATTTTGTATAAGATGTTACTTCTTGTTCAGGAAACACCGATGCGTTTATTCTACCGTGTGATCTGTAAAGAAGATTCGGAAACCCCCGCCCTTATGTCAGATTGTTTGGAAAACACTACAGACTGCAGTATTGAAATCCAGCGACCTCCAACACCACCACCAAGCCCTAAGCTTAACAAAGTCAGCATAACCCTTCCTATCGCTCCTTCCTCTCCATCATATACATCAGCCTCTTCGCCCCTCTACTCATCTTCATCCTCTGCCATCTCTACGCCAGTCTTCTCTTGCACTGCATCCTCAACATCTTCCTCCTCATCTTCTGAAGTCACTGAGGCCACTATCCTGAGCACAGCATCCGCTACAGTTACGACGATCAGCATCGCCGCCGTTACCACTTCTGCCATCACTGGCGCAATCAGCACTGTCGCTAATACAGCTGCTCCAGTTGCTCCAGCTGCTCCAGTTGCTCCAGTTGCTTCTCCAAGTGGCGATATGACAAATGGTGCCACTGTCACTGGGACCCCCATAACTACTGGTGCGACTTCCTCAATCTGTCCTTGTCTCTCCGCATCCACATCCGATACTGACACCGCCACTGCTACCGCTACCGATACTGATACCGACACTACTACCACCATCATTATCGGCAGTGGCTCTAACGGTATTGTGGCGGTAGGGTCAAAAACCGGAACCCAACAAGAATACTTTCATAATGCAGAAAGCTTAGCATCGAGCATTCGTGAGGAACCACTTCCAAAAAAACCTAGATGCGAAGTGACACCCGTTTTACGAACTCCTGGACCAAATTCTTCATCGATTAAAGCAAAATCTCGAGGAACGAAAGTGGAACGATTGGAACATCACAAACGACGAAAGCGGCGTAACAAGCGTGTTATCGCTGAAATTACAACGACGCCACGAGAGGATTTACTTAAATTAAAAGTCCGCCTAACACCCTGCCCACCTCGAATTACCTCAGGAAATTCGACAACTACGAAAGAGAAGCTTCTGCAGATGCGGGCGGTACGTCGAGAAAAGACGAAGAGCAAAAGTTCCATCGAAGAGAATATCGTCGATAGTGGGGAACAGGAAGAAACCATAGAACAAATTATAAATAGTATCCCCGACGAAGTGGTGAGGGTTGCGCAAACGTTGGATGAACAATCGCAGCCTGTTGATGTTCAGCGTCCATGTATTAAGAACGAGGACTCGACTAGTCAGAGAAACGTCGAGACGAAAGATGAGGAGGTTCTTCGGCGACTCGGATTAGTTGCGGTTGCAGAAGCGACAGGAACATCCAAAACTTATACTGATTCTGGATTTTCAGTAAAGTGTAAAGGCACCAATCAAAGTCAGGACTACCAACGCGAGGCACTCGAGAGACAACTGAGAGAAAGTAAGGCGAATAGAGTTCGAAGCTTATTGGCCGAGAAACAAATGCGAGATGCTCTAAAAAGCATAATGTCAAAAAGTAAAGAAAAAAGTACGAGAAAAGGTCCACCGCCGTTGGCTCCCCTGACACTGAAAGCCTTTGACGCAAAAACCGAACGGCCTCTCGATCTAAGTAGCGGTGCTCACAGTAGTGCGCTTGATCTATCTCCAGGTCCTGGGGTAAATATGCACGGAAAAATGTTAAGATTTTCTCCTGCTAAACCAGAAGAAGGCAAGACGTCAGATTCGAATCTAAGGACACTGTCGGACGCTGCAGTATCACTCCTAGGTACTAGGACTACTTCCGGTAAGGTTGCATTGAGAATTCCCCAACCACCGAGAACTTCCAACTTCGGTATAAAAATCAAACCAAATTTAGGACTTAGACAAATTCCAAATCCTCAAGCTTTTGTTGCTTCACAGTATAGGAATCAAAGGACATCAGCACTTTTCGGAAACTCGCAGTTACCGCCATAATATTTTTTTAAATATAATTAATTAATTAACAATACTATCAGTTCCCAAAGTATAATTAAATTGTAATTAATTGAATTAACTCGGATCAATTCTGTCGGACTTTAATCGGAATTGTCCATTTTGAAAAAAAGAATTACGGTTAGATCATTTCCTTAGGAAAATTGATTTTCTTATTTATGTAGTTGATCCGCGACTTCAACGTGGTTTGCTTTTCACAGTTCGCATGCAATGCAATTCTTAGCATATCAATTTTTCTTTCTGAAAAATCTGTAAAAAATACTAGTATGTGAAGATATTCGCGAAATCAATGTGTTTATATCCATGCAATTTTCTCATTATTAAATAGTATTATTAATACAAATCCAAAAATCGACTTCATAGGAACTAACTATCGAATACCTCGAATAAACTCAACCGTATATTTTTTTTCTGCGAGCCTACACTTGAGAATGGGAAGATTCCTCGCTTCAACCATTGTTTTTATGTCACAAAATCGACTATAGTTCCTCCACTTAAAAAGGAAATTAACCTAATTCGTCCATGTTGGAGTTCACGATTCATACCTCCAAGATTTCTTGTTACTGTCTGCATAAGTACAGAATGTATTGAGTACTCACCTTTTCAAGTGCAAATAGTGGCATATGCAGAAAACAGACCTCAAAATTATCTTGATCATTTTAGCAGTATGAGATGATTGTGTCTGAGTTGTCAGGTCAGGAAGAAATATTATAATATTGTTCGTGTTTTACGCAAAGCTATTATTAAAACGCACATGTCGAGACGCTTTGGAAGCGTAACAATTATTTATACATCACATTCACAACAAACAGTAGTGCATCATCTTTCTTCAGCTGTATGTTTCACTATATGCTAGTAGATTACCTAATTGGTAGCAACATTGCTAGATGCGTTACTAAAAATTTCTTACGGCCATTAATCATGCCAAGGAAGTTTTCCTCGATTTGAAATAGTGCTGTCTATGCTTATAATTTGCTTATTCCAGGATAGAAATCAATAGTTAGCATAATTTAGTTATAAATCTTTTTAAACAGTCACCAGAGGACTCGTGGGCAATTTTGCGTGTCGTCGAGTGATCGACGATCTCGATCGAAGATCACGACGGCTGTCCAAAATATTCGAGGAATTTTCATTAGTTCCAAATTTTTGTGAAAACTTGGTTGGATTCAAGTCTGAAGTAAAATCACACCTTTTTAGCATATATGTATTTATCATATTTTGATCTGAGTTATGAGAATTATTGAGAATTATAACGCATTCCGGGTCGAAATGTTTAGGCGGTTTTTTCCACAAAAATAATTTAGAAATTTTTCTCAATTTCTTCTCAATAAAATTCACAATAAAATACAGCAAAATAACTTTGAAAAGTCATTTTCTCTTCAAATGAGAAGAAAATGAGACTTATTATAACAGTATTTTCATTTTGATTGAGGACAAAGTAAGACCTATTGCATGTATACAGTGTTCTCGGGTGAGGACAAATTGAGTTATACATATTTTAATTTTATATCTTCGAGTAATAATTATAATAAATGTCTTTTAACAATCGAGGAGAATTTTTTGATCATATATATATAATCAGTTAATTGAATAGCTCGTCTTGCTGACTTAATGAGAAATGCATTAAATGTTACATTTTTATTACTATATGAAGTTCTGAATTTGAATTCATTTTACACTCATTTAATGTAATTAAAATTTTTCTGTGTTTCGATTTTATCCTCACTTTTTCCTTCATGAGTAAGAATTAAAACTTTATAATTGAAGTCAAAAGTAGACTAAATCAGTTGATAAAATATTACATTATGGGGAGAAAATTAATTTAAAACATAAATTTGAGGAGAAAAACCCTTGAAATATTTCGATCCGGGAAAATAGAGCATTTGACGAATGAACAGATTCAAATTTTAGGGTGAAAAAATTTCACTTAACGCACAACCACTTGAACCATGCAGTCACATTTTATACAATTTAAACATGCAAGTCAGAAATTTTGGAGATTTGCGAATATCGCTATTCTATCTACATCCACAACTTTATTTTTCCTTAAACTTCAACCGAAATACTTGAACGGTTCACTCAGAATTGTGGATATACGACATCCATGTATTCAAAAATGCTGAAGGTTTGTAAATGTTAGTATGTCATCTAATTGGATTTGCCTTATAAGTTCAGTTCAGTGACTCATCCGCAATTTCCGATGGAAATAGTCGGCGATACGCACAAACGCACGCACATATAAAACCTTACACGAGTCATAAAATATTATCCCTAAAAAGGAATTCAATGTGAATGATCTCATTCAATGGTGTTTTATAGCTTTGAAATAGCTATTACCTGCCTCATATTATAGTCAATTTTTATTGCTGATAATGATCAATTAGTATTTCATACCATACCTTGTTGGATAGTAAGAAGCAGTTAAGATTCCAAATCTAATCCCATGTAGATCAAATAGTATCTAACAATTTTCACCGACTGACTGAAATACTTCCCTGCATCAGACTTTTCGTCTTTAAAATGAAAGATGCAATTCAAAGAGTATTTTTAGAAATGATTTTTAAGATATGCTGAAACATGCTCCACTACGTGTGTGTGCGTATGCGTGCGGTTGTGCGCCTGCGTGTCTGTATGTGCGCGCGTACGCGTGTATCGTGTATAAATTTTTTTTTCGCAATGTTAAAAGATATTGCACTTAATCTGACAAACTCAGACTTCTTATTTTCAGCATGTTCGTAAAAAATCATTTGAATTTGTTATTGTTAGATTGTTTATTTATAATCATGAATTAAATGTTTCATTCTTCTTTTGCTATTGTAAATTAATTTATGTTCAGAATTCTTTAAAAGAATTGCTGTAACCTGCTTATTCTAATGCATAACGATATATTTGCATTCGTTAAAATAAATATATAACTATGTATTACGTTAACTAATATCATCATTAATATGAGTTATCTTCTTTTGAGGATCTTCATAAAAAAAAAATTAATAGCCAAATTTGAGGTAGTTATGTAAACATATTACAACATACATTGTTTCTCCGTGCAATAACTGGTTTTAGTTAAATTTTATATTATCCTATTTGAAGAAAATGTTTTCTTTCGCATTAGTTTTTAATTTAATGTCTTCCCTAAATATTATGAGTTAACTACGACTGACAGCTCTTATGAAGAACGCCTGTTGTGCAATATCTCGTTCGAAGTTGATTTATACTCTGAATGGTTTCATTTGTCATTCATTTGTCCTTAAAAATTATTTAATATGCGTAAACATTTATCCAATAAGGATTATGAACGAAGAGCACCTGAAGCGAGTGATTAATCCCCTTGAGCGTTACCCCGAGTGCATTCGGAATAAATACTATTGAAGTCCTGTAAAACAGAACAGAGAGGGGATTAATCATTATTTTTAATTGTTAAAATATTAATCAATTACTATATCTTACCGATCAGGAGATTGAGGTAGGATATGTGCGTATGCGCGGTTCTGCATGTATTTTGTGCGCACATGTGTATTGTGCACACTCATTTGAAAATGCCAAAGAAAGAAGAGTTAGAGTGCAATCTGTTCTGTGGTGCAATATACATATTCTATAATCAGTTAAGTGTCCCAGATACTGATTGGAGTTACGGCGATGTGTGTAAATTCGAAATTACGCGACTTTAATTCAAAGTATTATTCAAACATAGCGACAGTCGCATGTAATGAATTTTACATTATTATCATTAAATAAAACGTGCAGCAAGATTTAACGGCTCAATAACTTTCATAAAGAAAATCAATGTACGAAGGAGGAATTCGTTTCTTTTTCTACGAACCAGACGACACACAATCTGAATTGGTCATTAGTCTTACATATTTCGATTAATCCTTCTGAATTGTTAATCTTTTGAGAAAATATGCATGGTCCGTTTAATAAAGATTTTTAGTTATGATTCAAGTATTTCGTAATTTTCACACACCGTTATTCAAAACAGTATCGGGAGCCCTTAATCAAGTACAACTTATCGTTGCAATTGTAGTAATGCATATTTCTAGTCTGTATTATATTATAAATATCATAGAGTAATGTAATAGAATAACAAATGGCCAGAAAACTCAAAACCATCCGAGATTTATAGTTAGTAATATATATGTAGATATTACGAATGCGTTCATCTATATAAACGATGCATTTGACAGTAGTAGTATATAAGTCTATTGGTAAATATTAAGTTTTATTTTGCGCAATTTATCATACTGAAGTGTCACTCCATATTTCCTGTAAATTTTTAATATATGAGGCAGTTATTTGTAAAAGTACTTGAATATATATAGTATATATATATACACATATATACGCACAGTCATCTCACTATTCTGGGCCACTTTCCTTCTTACCAGTTTGATGTTACCCCCATTAAAACTAGAAATTTGAGTTTGGTCGACATCACTCGATTTTAGGTTGTAAGAAAATTTTATTAAATTTAATAAGATTCTGTTGCTCGAAATTATGGAAGTTATGTATGACAAACAACTGAAGTGCATGCTCGACGCGCAGCACTGGGCAAGGCGGGGAAGACTAATTTTCAGAATCCTCTTCCCTTATAACCCCGAAGGCGACCCAAAATCGCGCTGCGGGTGTAATAAATATTTCAAATGGCTAGATTGAGGATGCCTTAAAAATGGTTCTGTTCACGGAGATAAACTATTAGGTCAAGTTATATATAATTTCTGTTTCAACGTATCAATTACATTCGTCAATAAAATAACCAACCATTATATCTTAATCACGTTACCACTGCCGTGATAAGACTGAGGGATACTTTCAAACAGATTCGAGTATTATGAGTCATAAAGGTAATAAATACAATATTACAACTCGTTCTCAGAGACAGAAATTATTTATGATACAACCTGATATAATTTTTTTTTCTAAAAAAGTAACTAACCCTGTGAGTGTCTAGCATTGAAATTTCATGCTATTTTAACCTAGCCTGGTGATTGACTAGTCTATCACAACTTCGAGTGTCTAGCATAGGAAAATTTTTGGAAAATTCGGTGTGAACGCCGCAATATGGTGCTGGAAGTATTTAAAAGTACTCGAAGCAGTGAATACACACTGTGGATTTTCTTCAAATCAGCCCTTCTGCGAATTTACAATTACAATATATGTATAATATATGTAAATGTTTACAAGTACTTTGCAAATAGTAGAAATTGACATATTCGGTAAAAATTGAATATCCGATGAGAAATTATTGTACCTACGAAGAAAATTTAGTGATCAAGTAAGCAGATTATATTAGTAATCGATAGTGCAATCGGTGTGTATTACTTACATTAGGTATTTCAAATTTTCATGTCTTTTTAATTGAAATCGATTTTTGTTTATTTTTATCTGCTAACTCTTAAACAATTATGAAGAATATTAAAAACGTAATAGTTCTATACGAATGCATATGCCGATATACCTTCTTTGATATTAGAAGCAGTAGTTGTAAGATAATAAAACAGTATTGGTTCAAAGCGAAAACATTTTAAAAATGTAGGTGGCCGAAGCTTCGTAACATTGATAACCTTTTTAATTGAATAAAACTAGAATCACTTTTATCTCACGCAATTATACACAATGTCACGTTATTGGACTTACGGAAAAGACACAAAATAATAATATCAATATAGAACACAATCCTGAAAAAATTAGAAAAAGAGGGCTATGATAGATGCAAAACAATCAGAAAAAAAATAGTTATAACGTAACGTACAATGGAAACTGCATTCAGCGTGAGACAAGTAAGTTTCTAGTTTAACAATTATTCAGTTTAAGCGTACTTTAGTTGAATGAGACATAAATCCAAGATATAGAACTATGCTAATGTTTAATCAATCACTGACATTTAAATGCAAAAAATTTACTTGAACGAAAGAGAAACACTTTTGCATCTAAAGCTAAGTGCTTTTTTACATGTTGTTCCATCAGGAACAATCGGGAAATAGTGAAGGAAGAATTTGCTTCGTAAGGACTATTAAGCTTATGCATCTGCGAGGTTTATAGGAAATTGTACCTGGTGCATTTGAGTAAGATTATTATATCAAATTCGAGTTATTTACGAATTCATACATTCATATGTCAGTCTCGGCGTTTCTTGAATACAAATTGATACTTTCATATATTTAATATAGTAAAATCAAAAGCCTGCCAACTGTTGTCGTTTAAGCCTTTCACATACAAAATAACATAATGACTAGTATATTGCTATTTTAGTATAGTTTTTCGTTATTTTGTGTGTGAAGGGCTTTAAAATAAACAACTTTTTAGCCAAATGTGTGCTTATCAATACCGACAATTGGTATAATACAAGGTAAATATCGTAAACAGTTGAACTTCGTTGCCATTCATCTGTTTTTATTTGATGACATACTTTTGTTGGAAAACTAATCAATAAAAAAGTACCTAATTACTATTCAATTTCCAATTACCTATATTTATGTATTTAATACGTAACATTTAATAAATATCATAAGTCTTAAAAATAAACCATTCAAATGTGACTGATCTTATGTGTGCCATAGAATACACCACGATCCCGTCCGAATGTGTATGAATCATGATACAATCGGAATTAAAATATTTGGAAACACATTTTTCGATACCAGGAAGCACATTGGAGTGACAAGTGACAGAAAATAGGCAGCAAATGATTTCATTAGAATATTTATTTTTTAGAAGACGTGTAATCAGAAAGCATTAAAAAGTATGGAAACATCCCCCTTGGAAACATTTCTTGGGAATTTTTGTAGAAAAAACCAAACAATGGACGGATTTGAAATTTCACAGATATCTTTATTAATGTTTACAAAGTATTCATGCATTTTTTTCGAGTAAATGTATACATGTAATAGAGTCAATTGAGGATTATTTAGTAAAAAACATTTTTTATTTTGATTGACCGAGTTTCTTCTTTTCTGGACCTTAAGCAAAATAATATTTACGTAGTTTTATACGACATAAATGTCCCATAGCGGGAACTGCATGAAATGAAAGCATCAAGAATAATGCCGACTCTTAGAAAAAGATGATCCAGTTTCACTAGATAAACCGTCGTATTTTTGGACATTAAAAAAATATATAGCGCGAATTACTACTGGTTTCAGTTTGGGTAATAAAGGGACATGTACTTTATATGTGGCTAAAATTTTAGGCTGATCGAATGAGCAATTTTTGAGGAAACATGTCAACACGATTAAAAAATGTTGTTTCGACAGGTATATAAGAAAATGTTCCTTAGCTGAGGCTAATCTTAAAACCTAACTGTTATACTTTTTTTACACAATTCACAAATGATAAGACAACTTTATTGTAGGAAGCACTGAAATGAAATTAATTAATCAATACCCATTGATGGTATCGATAATAATGTCTTTATCACAATCATGCAACTAACTTTTTCAATTTAGCGAATTTCGATAAATTTTATTAGGAACGCATTCTGGATACATATCGCTTTAAGGGAATGCAAAAAAATAAGTATTGATTTTTTCGACCTCGCAAACCGAATTTCCCCCTCAAAATCTGTTTGTCAAATTATAAGGCGCAATGATAATAGAAACTACGGATAACTCGGTAAATCATTCTGTAAAATTTATGGATTCTTTCCTAAATTGAAAATAAAATATAAGAATTGTTATAAAAAATCATAACAAAAGACTTAACGATGCGTAGGATTAACGAATATATGTTCTTTTTGTTAAAGCAATTGTTGTCTATCTATATATTAAGCTAATGAAACTTTTGTTAGTATATTTCCCACCCAGAAAGTTTTGCACAATATATAATAAAAAGTGAAGCAAAGTCTGGAACATCCCAGGCAACACACATGTGCAAAATTCATCTTGAACATATCTTAAAGACAACTTCTGTGCCATTAGACACTTTAAAGATGACTTTTGGACATTATGTGTTGTCTGGGATGTCGAAAGAATTTCTTATTTATTTTTACGTATTTTCACCAAACTTTTTCAGTTTTTGAAGACAAGCGACAATTAATCAGTACTCTCTTTTATTTTTAAAATTGCTCACTGGATTTTCATAAAACCTGGCGTACAGGGGTTTTCGTGGCGCGCCATTCAAACCAGAGAACAGAAAAGTACAATTTAATATGGCGGATCCAATATGGCGTATCGGATTTCGAAAAACTAATCCGATCATCATAAAATTCGGCTTTAGGCGCTGTAAATTATACTTTACATGACGTAGCAAGACATAGAAAATTAACCATACACAGAGCAAAATAGATGCTAAGAATTTGATAATCAAAATCAGTTCCGCTTCGGGGTGACTTATTTACATTTTGGTTCGTAAGGAGATGGCCCCTCCGAATGGAACTTTGTCGCGGCCCGCCTATAGTAATGATTTCAACCGGAATTTGTTTCAGTTTGGACCGAACGTCGGCCCGATCCGATTTCCCCGCGATGGGATATTATATATCTTTAGTACTTATTATCTAGTAACATATTATGCTCAATATATAAATATTTGAACACGTACAACACGAAATACTATCTCTATAAGAAATAAAAAAATATACTACTGTTTAGTATTTCTATACTGATCAGTAGTATATATATTCTATACTATTTTATATTATGTACTCAGAGATATGGTACTGCCTGTATTTATTCAATCGGACAGTAGTCCCCAATCAATAGCTCCCGATCAGGATCTTTAAGTATGCGCCTGCTGACACGAGTTCTTCCTTCATTGCGAGGTTATTACCCATTTGGAATCTGAAATTTTTAAGCTAGCATTAAATTTAGCGATTCAAAAAAGAACCTGCAGAACCAAATTCGACGATATTCGTTTTATTAAAATTAGTTCTGCCATATTAGATGTGCCATTTAAAATTTCGAAATTCTGAGGCCAAAATCGAATTATGTGACTTCAAAAACCCTAATAAGACAAGATCTTCTATAAATTAATTTATCAGAAGGCTATTGTCCCAAAAGAGTTTAAAAAGTTTACTATTTCACCAACATTCCTTTTCTGTATCTTATTCTTACAAGTGCTAGAATGACTAGCAATCTCAATTAAATAACTTGTGTACCTTACTACTGTGTATTGTAATATAATAATAATAAATCCATTAACACCAATAAATATGTCATGTCGTTTATAAATGCATTACAGTCGGACCTACCGGATTGATGACCGTTTGAAAACTTGTAAAAGTAAGAGAATTACTAGAAAAGAGAGAATGCCAGTGATGACAGTGCTGTTTGTAAACGGTCGGTAAAAAGATAACCTTCTTTGTACGTATTACTACTAAATCCCTGATTGGAAGACACAAAGATTAGATATGGTAAAACGGCCGGTGCCTGAAACTGCGCGTTAAAATCTATCAGTACCTGTTTTTTTGTAATTTAAGGATTATTTATTTCGAGAATGGATTTTGAAAATATAAGTAAAATATTGCTTACTTGCTTAATTATTCGTCAATAATATTTTTAATGTAATAAATAATAAAAATACATATGTTGAAACTTGATAGTAAGGTTGGGTGATTAAAATTTTTTTTTAATTTGATGCATTTGAAGACAATATTGTGTTCGTATCTCGATCAACAGGACCCGGTCCTAACGATCACGACAACGAATCCCGGATTCGCGTCAATCTTCGCAAACAAATTCACTTTCGGAGTATATTCCACTTCTGATTAATTGTCGCACACTTCAGTACTTGCTTTGCCAGGATGATTCATAAATAAAATGTAGACCGATGTATTATATTTTAAACGAATAGAATCTTTATTGAAAAATAGTACGACCGTCTTCCTTGAAAAGTGTCGACAAACTGCTCTCGTTATTTTTAAACAAACGGTCAATGATGGTCCATAGTAACGCTCGATTTATAATATATATAGACCATTCAATAATGAAATACTATAATTTCGGCCGTCCTGATGTACCCGTACAGAAATTGTGCTCGGGATCCGGCTGGATGCCGGCTAGCATCCACAACTTCAGACCGGGATCGAATCAGGTATCTTGACAGATTCCAAGATGGAATGTAATGATGGCAAGTTGGATTCTAATCAGGATACCTTAAACGAGATCTTATAGGGACTATAGAGCGATTCCAAATCAGATTTTATAGGGATTCGAAAGCGATTGCAAATCTAATTTAAAAGGGATCATAAGTGGGTATCAAATAATTAAATGCGATAAAAAATATTATTTAACTTATATGAATTAAGTGTATAAAAAGCTTACAAAATATTTTTAGACAAGTGAATTGAGTTGAATTCAAACTAAAATCGAATACAAATTTGCTGTCAAATCAATTTCTAATATTGAACTAAGAAAATGCTTACTCTATCAATTTTTATTTTAATTATCTCTTATTTATAACAATATTTTTAATCGAATTTTGAATTTTAACTGTCAAAGTTGCACTGCAGTCGATGATTTATTAGTATATATTCATTTTAAAACGTCGTTTATCTTCGCCTCGCTCCGCTCGGCTACGACTCGTACTGAAAACATCGTGCTCGCTCGAGAACGGCAATGTTTGACTCCTCGATACACAATGTACTATTATAAATATTCAACAGTACAGGTTACAAACATAAACGCTTATGTGCATCGAATCGAGATCCAACGGGTACAGTCCGAAAGCAGGTGGCGCCATTATTTCGATGGCTGCTCACCGCTATTAGCTGGGATGCAAAGTGGGATCCATGTGAACTCGTATGAGGAATCCCGTTCCGGGGATTCCCTGATAAATCCCGATCGGGATTTTATAGGAAATGCGGACTCCTCAAATAATTTCTGTACGGGTATCGGCGTCCATTACGATAGAAATGTTTTTTTTTATTTTTCGTTTGGTATAATCTGCAATCTATCTATTGCTAGTATGCCTTTATAAAATCGTTGACTTTGTTGTTCACCTTCAAGATCCTGGATCAAATATCGATCATTCCCTATTTCCTTAACAACTTCGTAAGGACCACGATATTTTTCGTTCAGTTTTCGGCTTTTGCTACTTGCAGGCGCTTCATATCGCGCCATTACTAATTGTCCTGGCTCTAATTTCTGGACTTCCTTTCTTTTTTTATTATATTCTTTAATCTATCGGCAACGTTTTCATCCTCGAGTTCTGTTCCCATTTCAGTGTTTAACTCTTTTACTTCACGCGTTAGCAGACTATCCTGTCTTCCGATTGATTTGTAAATAAATATCAATTCCGCGGGTGTTTGTTTCGTGATTCCATGCGTACTATTATTAATTGCTCACTGTACGTCGTAAATCTTCTCGTCCCAATCAATATTCTCCAAAGTCCGAGTAATCGTCGGTAAGCAGTTCAGAATAATGCTGTTAATTCTCTTAATCTGCCCGTTCGCTCGTGGAGTACCTGCTGCTATTTTCACATGTACGATTTTGTTCTTCTGGCAAAACTTCTCAAATTTATCCGAGATATAAGCCGCCCCTCAATCGCTAATTATCCGTTTCAGTTTTCCATAATGCGATATTATTCCGGTACTTTTTACAGGCTCCAACATCACATATTTGCTATACGCGCATATTACGCCCAGAATATATTTTTTATATTGTTCCGTCTCGATAAACGGGCCCAAATGGTCAATGTGGATCGTTTCAAAGGAAATATTACCCTTATCTATTGGATGTAAGAATCCACTGTTCTTTCCGGTTTGTGGATTATAATATAGACAATTTATTATATACAACGATTTACGTACATCGTTACGTATTTGCGCATTCCCGGAAAGTAATACGTTTCTTTCAATTTCGCCAAAGGTTTATCGATCCCTAGGTGAGCGAGACTTTTATGAGTCACCGCTACTAGATCGCTTCGCAATTATTTCGGTAAATGCAATGGCCATCGACCTTTCGTTATTCTGTAGACTCTCGCGTTCGCCATGCTGAATTTTCTGTGTCTCTGCGTCTTATTCTTCCAGTTTTTCTAGAATTTTTAAAATCTCCGGACACGATCGCTGCATCGCCGCGATCTAGTTCGTATTTACGTCGATCCCCAAAATCGGTGTCTCTTCAACAGGAAATCGGTTTAAACCGTTGGCACCCAAGTGAAAAAAATATATACGGGTTATATAAAATATATACATTATAGTTTTATATATGGAATTGGGCATACATATTCAATATACAGTCTATATGGAATCCATATACAGATAACAATATATGTATGCAATCTAACATATTTTATTATTTAATTATATATGTAATTCTAATTTATAATTCCCATTTTGTTTATTTGGTTTCATATTTGTTTGGGAATATGAAAATGTATTTCATTACTCTAAGAATTTGGCTTTCTATTTCCAAGACAGGAATAGCGTGTACAATAAAACTATCGTGAACAGGAATAATGTGTTTCAGTTGTACGTTAGTTTGACGATGAACAATTAACGATCCAACGCCAGAAAATGTTAAATGTCGTACTATAGCGTAATATCGACCATTAAGTTCAGCATAATATTTTAAGACTCCAAATAACCTATTGTGATTCCACGTGATATAAGTATTATTTCTTGTAATATGTTTTCGATACATAAGGGACGTAAGGATTTTTATTCCTATCCTAATTTTAGGATATAAGCGTATGAATTTAGTACAAAGTTCTTCAGCAGAGCACGACGTTACATTTTTTAATGCTTCGACAGTTTCAGCAACTGGTAGGTTGCACTGCTGATGAGAAGTTATTACCACTAAATTGTCGTCAGTGTGCGACACTTTATTCAACACGTGTCTAAGAATGTAGATGATATTAATTAATTTTATAGAATTTAATAATTCTACATCAATTTTGTTCGGACCATGCTTAATTTTTAAAAGCCATCCATTCCCATCTTCGAACGAAAAAGTAGACCAGGCCCACAGTGGGCCCCACAATCGCACTGATGCTGACAGATGCGTTAATTGATGTATGTTGTAAGAGCATTTTTCTAAACCATACAAACTCCTGACATTCGAAGCGAAAATGTTGAGCGCGCATTCAGCTAGTAAAATTTCGTCACTAGAAATTACGAATTGGAGCAGGATTTGCGTTGAACGAATCAAGAGCAAAAGATGTTGATAATATGGCTCGGGGATCTTATCTTTCAAAAGTATCGCGGCGTAATAAAGAAGAAATGATCTTAGTTCCGATGCTTTCCAAAATGCGAGGAATTATAATTCCCGTGGAGTGCGAGTTATGGAATCTGGTGGTCTAATTTTTAGCAAAACTTCATCGATCGTGCTTCGAATTATTTTTGGGACATGATACGGCTTATCTCTACTATTCTTCCCAAATAAGCAGTTGAGAATCATGCGTGTAGCACCAAGCAAAAGAGAGTGCATGTAATCGGGAACAAACCCTTTCGAGATGTCAAAATGTGGTATTAAAGCTGCAATCGAGGGCCCCTTGACACCTTTTACGTCGGAAATATTAGCTTGAAATGCTTGTAAAGCTTATTTTATCATCCCGTCATGTGTTCGTGGGGGTGGATTTGTTTCCAATGCTGGATACACCGCTTAAAGCCCGCCATTGTTTGGCATGTTTCTCCAGGATGCTCGCAGTAAGAACGTCCGTATTTTCCGTTCAATTGTTTAACATTTTGTACAGCAGCTCTTGCAGGACAGTCCAACGTAGCGATTGGAGCAATAACACGACTGTGCATTATAGTGGAATCAACCCGATGTTGCCATGTTATGCCCTTCGAATAAATATCCCTTAGTGCCGTTACAAACGGTTGCAGAAAAGACAGCATATTGGGCTTGTCCATACTATAATGCAGTCCACAGACAAACATGAAGTTTCGTCTGTCCTCCGGCGGGATATTAACGATTTTAACTTGAATAGCCCACAGTTGAGCAGTCGAACTATCAGCTACCGGTATTCCATCAGTATTCCATAGTAGGCAAATATCATAAATTTCGGTGATAACTTCGTTTTTCAATCTTCTGTATTCTGCTCCACAAGTTAGATCGCATAAAATACTAGGATCTTCGTTGACAGTAGCCCTATGCTCTTCCATAAGCATATGCAAATTTCGAAGTTCGAATGCATGCGTGAGCAAGGACCGCAAATCATACTCCACGAATAATCCTTTTGTTTTGTTACTCGTACACGAAGGACATGTCACTACGTCGGAATTTGACCATTCTCCTAAATAGTTTGAGCAGGTCTCACACACTCTGTGCTTCTTGATAGTGTCTGATTTTTCAGGAATTAGCGTGTTAAGAAGTTTATAAAATTGGTACCTTGTTCGCGGAAGATTGTTTGGTTGAGGCAGTACAAAATTCAGCAAATCGAATATGGAGTCAAGGCACCGTTTACTAAACGAATTCTTAAAATAAAAATTGAGTATTTGGTAGATGCTTTCGCCAACTGTCACAGACGAATCAGTGTACAGTGGATGACGAGTCCACTGTAATTTCCGTGGTGTATTGACATTTTCAGCACCGTAGAAATGGGCACTAACGCTTTTGGAATCACTCAAAGGAGGAGAGGATGCTAAGGTATCATCGTCGAAATCCATTGCATTGGATTCATCATCATCACTTTCCTACAATTACGAACGACATTATATTAACGGCTACATAGAAAACTTTTTTTCTCTAAATTTCACAAACCTTTTCTATCGCTTTTGATTTAAAAAATATTTTTATGAATTTAGCAACGTTTTCTAAATATTACGAATTTTTTTGTAAAATTAGAAGTGACAAAAGAAATTTGTCAATTTCGCTATGGCTTAAATACTTCTCAGTTTACATAAAAATATTTAAGTAGATAAAATCATATCTTACTTCGCTAATCGATGCCTGGCTATCAGTTTCACGATCTCCATTTATTTCATTTTCAAGCCAGCGACGAAGGGTAGAGCGAGGAATTATCAAGTTCTGCATAGACATCGATATAAGTGGTGAGATTAAGAATGGTTTTTAATTAACTTCTACAATCTTCTTACTCCATCTTCGTTCACATAATTTCGATAATGTTTCGAGTCTGTCGTGGTTTTTTCCGACATTAGAACATTATTTTCTTTCGCAATGCGAAGATTCTGTCCGCAGATTTGTATGAAATTATTTTATTGGTAACGTTATGCAACTGTCTCAATAGCTCCCTTCAGGTTAGAAATTACATAATCGCGTTTGCACCCTCGAATCTATATAGCCGAGAGTCTTATGTTTTAACGTAGAGAAAATGAAAGTTTGGTAGGTCCTGCAAATAACAGTTAATTCGTCTACGAAAAACATGCCTCTACCGCAATATTTAATCTCTTGCGATGACGGCTCGATGTGCATCGTACACCGTACATCGATAAATTGTGGAGAGCGAACGAAACTGACAGAGGGACAAAAGGTCTCCTTTATGTGGTCAGAAAATGAGAATTCTTCACAGCGAAAAGAATATGTCGGGGAAATCGTCCAGTCGTCAAGTAATTCGAAACTTATTATGTAACATATAAGTTGACTTTTCTTCATTCGTATCGATTTTGACATTACCTACAGCTAAGGAGACGAT
>JARQSV010000021.1:0-10832 GCA_030142285.1 Calameuta idolon | reverse complement strand
TGCGATAAGACCGGAAGCTAGCTTCCTCCCAATTTGCTGCAGTCGGCATCTCGGAAATCGCGTGACCCCTCTGTTGCGTCGTGTGTCGTATCTATTTGTATGCGAGATTAACCTCCAAAAGCACGACACCCCCCCCCCCCCCTTAAGCGTCGACGCCCTCGTCGATCCGACCGCCTTCGGTGAACAATCCAACGACGCCCCGATACCCAAGGCCACGTGTCGTAAAGAGTTTGGCAAGTGTATAAACATGATTTTTCTATGGTAAGTGAAGATCTTACGCTATTGCTTAAGCTTATGGATACGTTAACAGGACCCGGACTATCACTCTAGTAGGGTTATCTCGTTGATAGAAGGATGCCCTGGACTGCTACCTTGCAAATTCCCGTAGATGCAGCCTGGGAAAATCCGTACCCCTTCTTTACCCATTCGTTCTCCTCCGATCCTCAGAGTCTCCTCCCAGGGAGACTCGTGGCCCTGATTCCTCAGTCTTACAACTGGAAGACGTGCTTGAACATGGAAAACGTCCCATTACCTCGTGACGTCCAGGTGATACAACATGGGATTTATACCGCCTTTCTTTGTGAAGGGCCCCCGCCGCTGGAGTTGTTGGTGATGCTGGTAAGCTCATATCATTGTTCGTTGTTTGGTATCTACTCAGTTCCAGGGAATTCGTTTTATCATTATCCCCCTTTGCTCCTAGGACACTGGAAGGATCCTGATCCCTTCGAAGCGGAGAGGTCGCCCTTGGCGGGCCACCATTAACGAAAGGACAGCCGTACGTCAGCATCGGGAGATGTTGCGTAGTAGGACGGATGTCCTCTGGTGCGACAACTTGAACTTCGACCCCCTGGGCCTGCGGAGGCTGTTCGCCACCGGCCGCTAAAGGAACCTGACCCTGGATCCAAGTTTGACTTCTTTTGTAGAAAGGGACGATAATAAAATAAAAACATCTGTTGGCTAAAATACTCGAGGTTTGCTTCCTTGGTGTTCGTCGTCTCCTGTCATAGTATTATCCTTTACCTTAGGAATAGTGGTATGTCTAGAGAGACAGGTTAGGATTAATCGACCTGAGCCTCCTGGCGCGGGAGAATTCCGGTGCCAGTAGCTGTTGGTGGGGGCCCGATCTCGGGTTCCCCGGGCCCCATCGTGGTGGTTCTTGTACCACTGTTGCGAATGCGATAAAGGTGACCTAAGCGTTTACGGGGTAATGGCACCGTTTCTCCTACTTCAACGTCGTTCTTCCGGGGAGTCAACCATCCATGACAGGTTCGTTTCCGGATGATTTTCCGACAAAGAATGCCGCAGAGGACCAGCACGAAGAGCCCCTGGAGAGAGAATCCAACGATGGTCCAGTGTTGTTGCTGCTGCTTGTTTCTTCTGTGCGTCCCAATCTCCATGATTTTCCGTTCGATATCGAATAAGGATTCGCCATCTTGTTGATATTTCCATTGTGGGGATTTCCCATCGAATTCGTCCGGTGCTGGTGGCAATACCCCCTCGTCCGGAAGATCTTTTAGTATCGGTGCTATGAGGGACACATTTAGGGTGGTCTCCGGTGCATAGAAATATTGCTCCTGGCTTTCATAGGCCCTAATGCCGGTCAGTGTCGCGCTACGCGTTCGTCCTACGCGATTCGCACTTAGGTGGAATACCCTTACGCTACTCTATTTCTCTGTGATATCGACTAGTCCAGGGCAAAGTATGTGTACCGTTTCTGGTTGAGCAAGAGAATACAACCAGCCCCCTTGAGCCGGCAGGTGTTTCCAGAACGGGCCAAGCCATGGAGTAACACGGACGTTGCACTGCTGATAAGCTGCTATCGATGGTCGAGTCAGCATTTCTATTTCGCATCTTCCAGTTATAGATACTTCGTAAACGGGAGCTTCTATGGTGCAAATGTAGTTGGAAATTACTTGCGCACATGCCGCAACATATAGTGCGTCAGCCAAAAAATATGTTCTGCGGTCCTCTGAAACGGCAATGTATGGAGCGGCTGGAATTATGTAAGCCGATCCCGTCTGACCTCCTTCCTGAGGCACCGGCCATGGATCCATGTGGTGTAACTGATAACGCGTTCTGTCAAGTAATGGAATGTGCAGTACGATAATGAGGCGGCCTTGGTGGAACACTAGGTTAGTGCGTACTATTCGTGCCAAGATTCCACCCCTTAAAGACTCCACGGGCAATGGAAACTCAAACTCAGGAGCTTGAAGTTGAATTGCCCGGGAGATTGCTGTTAATTGGTCTGTATGTAGAATGGCGGGATCATATCGCCCCTCCCGTGCTGCGGAAATCACTCGGATATATTCCTCACCAATTTTTACGTACTGCTCTACTTTTAATTGAGCGCGGTACGCAAATTTCGTTAGTTCCACATTAAACCTGATCTTTGCATTTTCCTTGTCCAAAGTTTGTAATTGCTTCCAAAGACCATCTAATCCGTCGTACAGTTTATCCACTCTTCGGGATTCGCTTACATGATCTTCATGGAGTTGTTGCAACCGTGATGCCGTGATGTGCATCTGTTTTCCTATCAGTTGTGTCAAGTTTGTTTGATGCTCAAACAGTCGGTCTATCTGGGAGTGGATATATTCCGCGTCTTCTTGATTCATGGTCCCGAATAGTGATTTACTGATCGATCCAATTATTCCGAGCGGCACAGAACGTTTTTTCATTGTACGCAAGGGCTCACGGTCTACGGTAGGTGGAAGTTCATGCGCGACCGCCGCATGCCCTAACTCCCTCACTGTTGTTTTGGCCATTTTTAATTGATTCCGAAGAAGGTCATGTTGCAAGAGTTCGCGGCAAGTGTCTGGCGAGTTTACCTCTTGACAAGCGTCCAGTGCATTGTCTAATTGCTTGCCTATTTCTGGGAAATCATTCTTGAATTTTTCCACTTCAATAAATACACTTACTCTCCAATCCACGTGTTGTAGTCGTAGCGGAGTCACTCTTTCGTAGTATAATCCAGGAAGATCTTTTATCGCAATATTCTGATGCGAATTCTGGCCGTTCAGACTCCCCTCCCCCGGAGACACAAGGCTCAGAAACACTAGTATCCAGATTTCCATCATGTTTCCCCTATTGTTGCTAGATATTTTCAGCTCCTACTCCAGCGTTACAACTGGGACTTCTTGATCAATAACTGCTGGTTCAATAGATGTTGGAGGGCCCGGATGCACGTACAGTTGGTCAACCACTATTGGATTCACTATCGCCACAGGCCTTCCCTTATAGCGTGCTGCTATATAGAAGCTTTTTGTTGAGCCACTGATCGCGTTCGCCTGTCCGATCCCCGTTTGTTGAATCAAGGGGTCCTTTGGTCCCTCGGGTCCCCTGATCTGATGATCACACTGTTTCACTTTACCACTGGCTACAGCTTCCGCCCGTTTTTCTCGATTTTTCACTCCCGCGCGGCGTACCACAAGTTTTTGTAATAATTCCCGAGACGAGCAGCGGAAGTCTGGCTTGATTTACTAGCCCTCAATGGTGGTAACAATAATATTAATCAGAACTAACCCTATCGTCTGACATCGACACCGCTCCCATTTTTACCGGTGCACTCGCAGTCGGTTCGGGGTATATGCAGGGATGACTGGGAGTATCTAGGGTTAGATCATACACATTCGAGCGGGTAATCGCTCAGAATCTCGGTATTAGGAAATAAGTAAGGTTCGAGCGGGTAATCGCTCAGAATCTCAGTATTTTGGGAATACGTAAGGTTCGAGCGGGCAATCGCTCAGAACATCACTCGGAAGGACTTATAGTAGGAATATTCGAGCGGGTAATCGCTCAGAAATTTTCCCGTCAGGATATAGCTTGTGCGGGTTATCGCACTAAAGCCGTCAAGGTGCTGGATTCCTGCTAGACTCGCTAAGGAAATGTGCCGAAGGCGACGTGCGAGTGCGTTCCAGTTATGCGGGAGTAAATGTTGATAATAATCCGATGACACCCGCGGAGTTCCCGGGAAAATCTGCTACAATGTGAAACAAATACGGAGTATGCTGCTCGCCAGGAGAGTATATTAGTATTCTCGCAAGTGACCGTACCGCCCCTGCTGCTGTCTCTATTCGTACGGCACCCACGTCAAAAAGCACTACTCCCGGGTCAACAGCACTGATTCTAACGAAGTTCAAATCGTAACCTAGGTTTACTTCAAATATTGCAGATCCGTGTAATACTTGAGGTGATTCTAATTCGTGCTGCACTTCACCGATCGGTACTGATTCTAAATTATTACTGTCTTCAATGGCTAGATGAATGTAGCGGACCATTGAAATATCTAAGTATGAGGAGACCGGAGCGGCTAATGAGTTCCGTGTAAGTTGTCTGCGTACTGACGACTGAATCCTTGAGGGCAGGGACTCGAGCTCTCTGTTCACTCCTTTTTGCGACTTTGCTTTCCCACATTCGTTAGTCGCTATGGTGGGCTTCCCTCGTTATCATCACGTACTGGACCTCGTATTTCGGTCAGCATTACCTGGTTGCGGATTCCCATCTTGGTAGAACGTGAGAAAATCTTCCAACTGCAGTCCCCATGGGTTCGGGTGTTTCCGGTGTCACTAGATCCCCTTATTCGCCAGCCAGCGTGTGTTGCATGTGGGGATTTTGGGAAATTGCTTATCTATTCCCAATGTTCATTCTAACATTCCAATACATTCACTCGTATGACAATTTCACGGCATCTACATGTTTACGAATTAGGTGACCATTTGGCATTTTCAATATTACATTATTCCTATCCGTTACATCTACTATAGTATATGGTCCATGGTATTGACCATCAAACTTACCCTTCCGGACCTCCTTTTTCACCCAAACTTTGTCGCCTACGCGGCCCGTAAATGGCCGGGCCTTTTCATCATAGTACCGTTTGTAGTTTTCTTTCGCCTTGTTGAAGTTTTCCCCCGTAATTTCACGAATTTCCGATAGTCGCCTTATCAATTCCGATGTAAAGGAATTATAGGTGGAGAGTTTGGGCTCCGTAGGAAATTGACTTGGCAGTCTCGGTAGTCTCCCGTATACTACCTCGTACGGGGTGAAGTTCATCGCCTCGTGCACACAGGTGTTGTAAGATAGTTCGGCGTAGGGCAATAGTCTGTCCCAATCATCATATTTCCCGATATAATGTTTGATATACTCCGTCAGCATGATGTGGCTTCGCTCTAGTGCACCGTTCGTTTGAGGTCTATATCCAGACATTGTAAGCTGTTTGATTTTGAATATCTTCGCCATTTCTCTTAGAAGACTGCTCGTAATTGCGGCTCCCCGGTCAGTCAATATAGCACGCGGAGCCCCAAATTGACTTATGAGTCGTCGCGTTATTGCCTCTGCAATGGTGGCTGCTTTTAAATCCGGGATAGTCTCTGTCAAACAATACTTTGATAATTGATCTTGTATGGTTAGTATATGCTTATTTCCATGCGGAGTAGTGGGTAAGGGCCCTACTGTGTCCAGTGCAACTTTATCAAATACGTCCACAGGTGTATCTGTAATCAGCAACGGTTCGCGAGTTTAAACTCGCACGAGCTTCTGCTCCTGACAGCTCTTGCAGCGCCTGATAAAGTTTTACACATCATTACGAAGTGATGGCCAATAAAAGCGTTCCCGGATTTTCCGGTAGGTCTTTATTACCCCCCCGATGACCGCCCATCAAGCTCTCATGGAACTCGCTCAAGATGGTATCCCGATCTTCCGGCCTTGGCATTTGTATTTTCCCGTAACAAATGGTCACTGCAACCCCCGAATTCTCATACATCTCGTGAATCTTGTCAACAAGTTCGCCTGCGGGCAGGGAATCTGTATAATCTCCGGCGCGGGATATTCGAAGAGATTCAACGTGGTTACGTTCTAAAATCCTCTTCAAGTTGCTTAATCCCTTAAAAATATTTTCACCTTCAGTTTTTTCGAAGTACCGGGTTTTTATGATTATACTGTAGATCTTATTCTTCCCACAAGGCGTGGCAACAATTTGTCCCACCCTTGGACTTGCCTGTTTAATTCTGTCCGCATCAATTCTTCCCAAATCCGAGAGTATTTTCCCAATTGGCGTAACGAGTTCCCCATCTGCGGATATAAAATGGACATAGTTATCGGGTTTGTATGTTAGACATTCCCGGGTTCCAACGACGGGGTTATTGACTTTCACCCCTTCCCCTTTGTGATTGCCTTTCTGGTCATTCTCGCTTTCCGAAGTTGACGCTACGGCACACAGGTCATTATCGCTGAATCTTATGGTTTCCGTTGGTTCGTTACACGAGGTTGTTTCTTTTGGCCTTGGTCGTGGAGTAAATATCTGCCTTGGTGTGGGGTTAAAAGGAAACGGAGTTGAACGTGCGGTAGGGACTACTCCTGCAGCTGGTAAAGAGAACCTTACTTCTCGCGAACGCTCTTTTTCACAACCGCTCTCCGCTGGATATGAGCGTAAGGGTGTATTATCCCCTTTTCCGTTCTGTTTTTCCGGTATCACTTTACTGTCTTGGTCTGCGTTTTGCGTAGATTCCTCAATGACAGGGGGAACGAGATCGTTTTTGGAAAGGCTTACTCGTCGCAGGAGTTCGGGTTCCGATAACTGCGGAACAGTATTCGTTAACTTCTCAATACGTCTAGCAAGCACAATATCCTCTAGTTCATCATCAAAAGGATCCAACTCCTCGAATTTCTCCTGCATTTCCTCCGGTATCGAGTCTCCATCCGAAACAATACCTATACGACTTCAACGTCCTCGTCATCTTGAACCTGACTCGTCCTTTTATCTTGGAATTTTCCCTCCAGAACACGTAGGGATTCATCAAATTTGCTGAATGACTCTTGAAGTTGCGCAGCTAATTCGCCCGTGTCATTCATAGAAGGTGAATTAGTGGCCTCCAACTCTGGGACAGTTGGCTGTGGATTTTCCCCTGTATGTTCCTTCGGTTTGATAGGGGATTCCCCGGAATGTACCTGCTCCTCGAATACACTATCGTCCGAGCCCTCGTCAACAGAACTCAGATTGACGACAACGGTGTCGGTTGTCTTGGCGGTCAGTGGGCCGCTCAGCCCTGCTGACGGCTCGGGTTCAGTGATCTTAGGCGGCAACTCCGCTGGAGTTAGCGGGCGCCTCGGCGGTAGGAGTGGTGCGGATAGAGTACTACGATGCATTCTCTGTATCGGCGAATCGGATGCCTCAGTACTTGACTCATCGGTTTCAGATATTATGGGTACCGCGGGGGTAGATTGCGTGCGAGAACGAGTCCTAGCAGCAATTCCACCAAGGTTTTGAGTCGCCGAAAATCTAGTAACTCCCGCCCGTTTAGAGGGCCCTGGTGGTCTTCCCCGACCCCTTGCTCTCGTCATACTACTTCCCTCGCGTGCTGATGCTGGCACATTACTCGAGTTTATCGGGAGTACCCTTTTCGTGCTGTCGCTTCCGGAACACTCCGAGCTTGATTCTCCTGAAATTACCGGGTTTCGGGAAAGCGCGTCCGCGTTGACGTTCAATTTCCCGGCCTTATAGACGAACTCGTAATCGTACCTTCTCATTTTCCATTTCCACCGCGTAAGCCGTTTCCCAGGGTCATCCATGGCCCCTATCCATTTCAAGGGTTCATGATCGCTAACAAGCTTAAACCTTCTAGCGTACAGATAGGTATTAAAGTGCTCTATTGAATCTATGACCGCCAGGCATTCCTTATCCGTAGCGGAATAGTTCTTCTCAGCCTTTGTTAGTACCCTCGAATGATAGGCTATCGGTAGATCTTGCCCGTCATGTTCTTGTGATAGTACTGAACCTATAGCGATGTCCAAAGCGTCCGTTGTTAAAATGAATTGCTTATCCAAGTCCGGGTACTGCAATATTGGTTCCTTGCATAAAGCTTTGCGAAGGTCCCTGAAGTTGATCCTCTGTGGAGGTCCCCAAGAAAATGCTAACCCCTTCTTTAGTAGGTCGAATAATGGCTTTGCACGCGCTGAGAAATTCGGTATGAACCGTCGGTAGTAACCGGCTAACCCCAGAAACTGGCGCACATTCTTCGGAGTCTCTACTGCTCTTAATTTCTTGGGATCCATTCTCAGCCCGTCACGGCCTACTATGTGTCCGAGATAAGCAACCTCTTGACGAAGAAATTCGCATTTGTCAGGTTGCAAGGTGAGATTAGCTTCTTCAAGGCGTCTCATGAGGCGTCGAACCTTGATCTTATGTTCTGACAAGGATTTTGCGAAAACCACGACGTCATCTAGGTACACAAATAATTCCGTGCCTTGCAGTCCTCTCAGCACGTTATCCATTAATCGCTGAAACGTAGCAGGTGCATTTTTCAACCCCTCGGGCATCCTAGCATATTCGTAATGTCTATTTAGAGTGGAGAAAGCGGTTTTTGCTCGATCCCCGCGGTCCATGGGGATTTGTTGAAATCCGCTAGCTAGATCGAAAGTTGTAAAATACTGCGCCTGGCCCAATTGGTCCAATATCTCTAGTATATTGGGCAGAGGATAAGCGTCAGATACCGTTTTTTTTTCATTAAATTTGCGAAAATCTATCACCATTCGCATGCGCGGACGGCCCTGCGAATCAGGTTTTTTAGGCACTATCCACACTGGCGAATTATATGGCGATTGCGAAGGAATAATTATCCCATCACGCAGTTTCGTCAGTACTTGTTGTTCGACCTCATCCCTATGTATTACTGGGAATCTGTACTGTCTGGTGTTTATCGGCAAGTCGTCGACAGTTGGAATTTTATGATATACGCGATCCGTGCACTGTAACTTATCGCCTTGGAGCTTGAACCGCTCCGGGTATTCCTCGATAAGTTCACGAACGTGTCTCTGTTCCTTTTGGTTGAGATGATCTAATCGCAATACGGCCAAAACGGCGTTTACGCGATCTGCCGGGGGAACAGCGTCCACGTCTGTTGACTCGGTATCCTCGAGCTCAGATTTCTCGTCGGGACTATAGTAGGTAAATGGCACTAATTCCTGTGCTCCTGGCTGGATTTCTATATCCTCGTTCGAGGTGTTAATTGCCATCACGTGGCAGTGGCCATTGGTCTGGGTGACTAGGGCTTCGCCAAAAAACAGCCCTTCCGGTGCCGCCACACGAGCCAGGTAGCCTTCTTTTAAATCCCTATTTACCACTTCTAACGTTACTTGTTGTCGGGTGCGCGCTCGTATTCGAAAGACTCGGTTGGATTTTGCCGTTAATATGCGATTGATTATGTGAGGGTTGGTATCAACGAACGGTTTTGGTCGGATGGGGTCACTTTGAGTAACCATGGTATTGTGGTTGAACGAAATCTCCGCCTTTTCCTCGCGAAAGTATGGTTTCCCAATTATAGCATCGGCTGCCAATGGTAAATCGTACATGACGTTGAACTTTGTTGGCTTGTCTGTGAAGTAAATTAATACGGTACTGAGTGTTAGTATTTCCTTTTCCGCGATTCCTGAGACTTTGATTACCTCATCTGTATTTATTATCTGATCTTCATCTATTGCCTTCAGCTTAATAAGGCTGGCGTCGGAGCCCGTGTCCAAGTAGAATCGTCCTACTCGGTTACGGAGTTCCGGGGCTGACATTTCCACTACCGGTGTTTCTACTGAGGCGCTCGTCCAGAGGACGGTGCAGACTTTTCCAGGAAATTTACCGTGTTATGCTTCTCGTCCATGCGACTCGCCTGACGCGATTCTTGTGAACGGCTCGCCGTCGGACTTGGGCGACGAGCCTCCTGGTAGTTTAAAGACTGACGATCAACCGGACTAGACGAACGATCGACTCGTACTTTAGAACAATGGCAACATTCGCTGCTGGGTCGTCCGTGACGTTCACTCTCTCGGGTATAGTCCCCACTTCTCTGACGGTGCTTCAAAATTCCAGTCGGTCTTGGTGGAAAATCGGGATCACGCGATTCCTGCCAAACCGTGTATTCCCGCCGGCAACTCCGATACGCAGGCGATGGGGTGCGCGAGCCACAATAATGATTCGCATCATACCTTCGCCGATCGTAGGGTCGATCATCGTCCCGATAGTGTGACCGCGATTCACGCGCGTAGCGATATTCACCATCGTCTCGGTATGTCGGCCGAAAATCGGTGGTGTGATAAGAAGAGCGCGAACTCTTTTCGGCGTATGAGGGACGATCGTAATACATAGGGCGAGCAGAGATATCGCCTTCCCTCGTGTACAGGACACGACTTGGACTGATTTCGCGGCGTGTTCGACGTTCGTCTCTATCGGCAAATCTTTGGGCTATGTGAAAGGCCTCCTCCAACGTCGCCGGTTCCTTCGTGTCTACGGCATCACTCACTTTTGTCGGTAATCCGTCTATAAACGCGGTCAGAGTTAACTGTCTTAACGGATCCTTTTCTCTTTCCGGCGGGTCAACGTTATGTTGCGCCCGATATGCAGACCGTCCTCCGCTAAGGAGGATCCGTATCTTATCGTAAAATTCACCGACCAGCTGGCCCTGTTTCATCCTTATCCGCGAGAGAGCATCCGTGTAATAGTCATACGTTTTGCCCGTGGCAAGACGGCTCTTTAGATATTTGATACAATCTGCGACGGTGTTTATCTGTTCGCCGTAAACGATATTCCTGATATCACCCTGTAGGTTCCCTATAGAAGCTTTAACGTATTCGCTCTCCATGCCTGGTAGTAGCAACGATACACCATTCTGTATGTCTTGTAAATAATGCCTGAGAGCCATATTCTTCCCATCATATTTGGGAACTAGCCCCAACCGTTTCTGTAGCGTCATGCTGCTCATCATCTCACAAGGAACGTCACTTTAGTGTCCCCCTCCGATTTTGATGAAACTCAACTATGTTGTAGCGCTTGAAAAATTAAGAGACACGTATTT
>JARQSV010000020.1:0-14414 GCA_030142285.1 Calameuta idolon | reverse complement strand
CAGTTATCCTAGGGTCACAAAGGATATTATATGTATATGTATTTAATTTTCTTTTTCTATACTTGTACTATGTATATACATTAGTCGCTAATAACCAAGGTGTTGATGGGACTATAAGTAAGGATTAAAAAAAAAAATGTGTGCCGTATCGTTTGGAAATGAAGCCGTTCGTAATCAACCATTTTCAGGTGTGGCCTGTGTGAAATCCAGAAGTAAATAGCCGTGAGATATCAGTGCCGCGTCGTAATAAGCATCCTGAAGGAATCTGGGATTGGTTGGATAAACCTGACGTGCTAGATGTTGAATATGTGCTCGGTCTCGTGGGTTTTCAAAAAGGACAATGAAGTTAGCGTATAAAGATATATCACGCTGACCTCGTCCCTGATGAAAAATATTTGGACTAATGAAGAACATACGCTTAAGTTTTTATGATGGCAGCCTTTTGTAAAAATATCAACTATCTGTTCATTAGCTTGCCCCATCATGTCGTCTATAACTATCAGTATTGGGTGTTCTCCGGTAAAGTCTGAGCAGGAAGGTAACCCCTCCTGAAACTCAACACTCTCCGACTCCTTCGAATGACAGAGAGGCTGTGATTCGGAATAATACCAGATAATTCTAGAAAATTTAACATCGCTCATATCCCCGATGTAACATTTATGAAGTTTTTTAAAGAAATACCTTTTTCCGCATGAAGTAGGTCCTGCCAGAATGGCTGAGCATGGGCGAAACCAGCGGGCATCCATAACTTAAGACAATTAAACGTACTAAAGAACTCTTATGTTTTTGCAAGTGTTAAGTTTAAATATTAAGAAAATATTTTTAAGATTTCGTGTTGCTATCAATTTCAGTTATTATGCAGGGTCTGCAAATAGGGAGTGGGGGACGATACTTTAGTCCTATATGAAATGCCGTTTCCCCCAGGGGATTGAGGGTGGAGTCGGTGAAACTCAGAAATGTTTTCGCAATGACGCTGAAACTGGCAGACAGACCTGGCAGACGGAACCGCGCGGCGAGCAATAGGTTCTGAATGGGACTGTACGCGCCCCACTACTGCTACTGCACACGGCGACTTTCAGCAATATTGTGAATTAAGCAGTACTTTTACACGCATCCTCACAGAGATCTGTAGATTTACACAAATATTCTATGGGACACCATACATATAATGTACTATAGTTTACTCCGTTGACGGCCTTTGTTGATAATTAAAAAAATTTATAAACTTGCCATCGCACCGAGCTTTGCTCGTATTCTGCACAAATATTTTATATTGAAAATAAATCAAGGTCGTCAATGGGAAAAATCATAGTACATTCTATTCGTCTGGGTCTACAGAATATTCGTGTAAATTCACGAATGCCGGAGATTATGCGTGTAAAAGTTATGCGCAGTTTTTATGTGTAGCTATTATAGTAGGCGCACGGACATACGGATCTATGCACCTCAGCAGTACTTTCACACGCATCCTCACAGAGATCTATTGATTTACGCAAATATTCTATGGGACACCATACAATGTGTTTTGTGTTCTTATAAGGCCTCTCGTTAACCCCTACTGCTGTTATCCTCACGGCTTAAAAGCGTTGTGTCCTGGGCCTTTGCCTACGCACCAATTGCAGTTGCACGTAACAAGTTTCCGGATAAGCGTCATTCTGTGGTTACGTTTTGACGAGTGAAGACCATCGAACTTCAAAATTAGTCAGCATATAAGCAAACGATCAATGAATTGTTCGCCGCACTAGCGATCAACAAAAGGAACCTGCAGAATGAGTTTTTGTGTATTTCAAGTTCAACTTTACGCGTGCATGGCTTATTGTTAGTCTCTATCCGTACGATGTAGATTGATAAAGTACCCAAGGACGCTGCTACTTCGTTTCCTTCTATTCGTTTCGCTCCTAAGTCATTATATCATAGATTCGTTGTCACTGAAGTTTTAAGAAAATTTTCAGCGAACATTTTCCTTATATATGCGTCTACGATATTGTTTACATGTGATTGAAATTGGGGATTTGTAGTTACCATTTATTTCATTTGTAGTGTTTTTTCAATTACTTTACGCTTTATAGATCAATAAGAAGCAATAATTATTCAGTTTTGTTTTGTTGTATATACGTATATTATATAGTTCATATCCGTTGAGTTTCGAGTGACTCGGTCTTTTTATTTTAAGATTCGTTTTTTTTAACCAATATTACATACGAATGATATTATGTGTAAAATGTGTTGCAATGATTGTTTTTTCTATTGAGTTGGCGAAAATATTTGTAGGCCTTCTTTTGTACTATTATGTTTCTGATAGTGAAATAATTTTAAGTTGTTAAATATGCCAAAGAATAGTACGAGGGATGTGGGTGATGCCACAAATATTGCTAAAGCTTTGCTGGAAATTTGTCCATCCGCAGAATTATTTTTATGTCAGTTACATATTTAGAGCTCTCGAAAAAATACAAGTTCCATTCAAGGACATTACCATAAAAGTTATGCGGAACAAAGCGATCGAGCATCTGGGAAATGACGAAATTCATCGACGGTTCATCAAAGGACGTAAGAGGGAAAATTATGGCAAGGAACTGGAACTCGAATGGCCAAGTGTACTTCGAACGATAAAAATTCAAAAAGTATCTACAAAGGTTCTTGAAGCTGGCAACAGAGACGAAGCACCAAGTCTGGAGATACTGCAAAGAATATCCAGTGAAAACGAAACAACGAAAGATCTCGATCCTCACCCGAAAGTTCATCTAGAGAAACTGGCAACAAAGTATAGGGAAGATCCGATATGGAAGAGTGAACTGTTCCCCGGTTATATTCAAGACCATTTTTGTAGTATCGCTTTTACCGAAAAACAAATTTTGTACCTGCTTTGTGCCACTGGTTCGATAGTCGCAAAGATGCCACACTCCAAAAAGCCGATCTTTTATTACGCATTGATTCTACCCGGTAGTCGAGAGTACGGACCATTACCTGTTGCTGAATTTCTCAGTGATACCCATACAGTTCCGCAAATTACATATTTTCATTCCACTTTCAATCACGCCATGAAACAGTATACAACTCGCAAAGTCATTATCAAGAAAATAGAAACCGATTTTAGTATCGCCCTCATAGTTAGTACTCTTAAGAGTTTCAACGACATGACAATGAGTGCCTATTTATCAAAGATGAACAAACTTCTAACGCAGGATTTCAGCATCGTTCCGGAGATTGTACTTGTCCACATCTGCTCTTCACACCTTCCGAAGACTGTGCTACGAAAAGCAAAAAAATCTTCAACGCAAAAGAACATGTGAAGCTCGCAGTTTTGTTGATAACACGATTGATCCATTGCGAAACAATGCAAGCTGCAGCGATCAATTTTAAGATGCTCGTTGTCATTTTTGGTTTGGTCTATAAAGTCCCAATATTAGAAACCTATTTGGAAGATGTACTCTCGATGGAAAATATACACGCAACAGAGTCGGTTGATGAAGCACAGCAGGGATTTAACCAATACGCTGATGAAGTCATTTTGAAAAATGATGCAGAATTAAACGACGTAGATTTTAGCGGTCGAAAGGGTTCCCCATTCTACGCTATTTTTTACGAGTTCTACGAAAAGATCTTGGAAGAGTTTTCGGAAAATACGGATCAGCAACTGCTAGATGCCCCTGACAGAACTAAAATTTGCTTCTACTCGAATACTCTTGTCCATTATCTGTTAGAATACATCTTGCCGTACTATCCTCTTTGGTCGGCAGTTATAATAAGTAAATTGAATCTGCGGCGTGATTGCAATGCGTCGGTTGAAGATTATTTCAAAATTGTTAAAGAAAACGTTTTCAAGAAAAAGTTGAATATTCAAGCACCACGTTTCTTTCGTAAAATGCAATCGCTGATTAAAGGGTGGCTACAGGAACGGGAATATTCGTTAATAACAATCAGACAGCGAAGAAAACGTAGCACGACGGACAATGATGAAGATCAAGCAATCGAGCAGTGGAAACCCACCAAGTTTAAGAAGCGAAAGGGCAATATATACTTTCCCGCGGAAAAATATATTGATACTAGTACGGGCATGGCCGACCAATTACTCAGAGAAGAGTTAAAAAAAAAGAATCTACGAATCTGAAGTATCTCTCGAAGAGAAGGCACAACCATTACCACTATGTGGAGATTTAGACAAAGAGCCAACCGCTGAAGATTCGAGTGAGTTTCTCAATTACTCTTCATTTGAAGGAGACATTGAAGATAGATTTTTGAAACAGAAATCGTATCCCTCGAATTTTCCCAACCACGTCAAAGATTTTGGTGGTATTCCACTCAATCGAGGAATTTTCAGCAGATTGCTAC
Source organism: Calameuta idolon (assembly GCA_030142285.1). Classification (NCBI taxonomy): domain Eukaryota; kingdom Metazoa; phylum Arthropoda; class Insecta; order Hymenoptera; family Cephidae; genus Calameuta; species Calameuta idolon. Next base: position 10,085 of record JARQSV010000020.1, on the reverse strand, counting down.
CGGACAAGTATATGGATGGCGAGTTAATTAATTCTTTCTTTATAGCCCTCCAAGAGATAACTGAAAGAAACGGCTTGAACTTTCTGTCCTTTGATTCGTATTTCACCACCAAGTTAATGGTCGGCGAAAAAAGTATTGGATTTACCAACTGGGCCAAGAAAGTTCAACCAGTAAAGTATGATGTCTGGCTGTTGCCAGTTTTGATTGATCAGAATCACTGGACGTTGCTCGTTGTATTACTAACGCATCATATAATGTTATATTTGCCACCATTTGCCACCAAAGTCTCTAATAAACAGAATCTGCGGTTTTATTGGAAGTTCCCGACCGGCTCGACAAGCCAAACTGACTAACTGGAGTCAGTGGGTACTATCGGCACCTACTGACATACCACACCAGATGAAAAAAAACGGTGATATTGGCGGAAACTGTGGAATGCACGAGTGCATGTGGGCCTATACTATCGTTACCAACTCCATTGCGCCATTTAAAGAGGAACATATGAACACAGCTCGGAAAGGACTGGCCCGGTTTCTTTTGGACTTTCCAATCAACAAGAAAATTCTCAAGCGCTTACAAACTAAGGATGCCATGTTTGACTCCTACGACACAGTTCCTGAAATTGAAAATATTGTTCATTCGACGAAGCTATCTCGCAACCCGCCACTAAATTTCGACTCGACTCTTGAATTCGCAGCATCAGTAAGAGTGCTGAGTGAAATTTCGAAACTTTGAGAGGGGACAAAGCGCACTACAGATAAGTTAATACTCAATATATAAAAGCATCGACTACTTATGTACAAAAATGTCCCTGAAATTGATATTGACTTGTTTTCTATCGTGAGTTTTTCTATCGTGAGTGAATTAAGTATTTGTATTAAGTGATATTAATTTTAGAGGACCGCAATCGGATTTCGAATATCCTGATATCGGACTTCTTGCCGGTCACTTTGTGATATTAACCGTGCAAGAGTTGAAATCTGACAATACAGTATTTCGTTCGTTCACTTTATCTGCAAAGTAAAAAAAAAAAAAATGTTTTGTCCATAAACAAGAAAGTGTATCCGGTCAAGACGAACTCTGTGAAACTAGGAATATATTTACCAGACAGTTAAACTTCATGGAAGAAAGTTAATTTCTACTATGGGAAAAAAATCGGATCCTAACATCGATACCAAATTGATTTCTATTGCAAGTGTTCCAATATTTATAAGAAGCACTGCTGAATTAATGAAGAAATTATATGAAGTAATATTAGTTTTATAGTAGTAAAAGCCTGTGATATCAAATTGGTTACTGATCACATCGTGATGTATGAACCGTAGAAAACAAATCAAAACTAATTGTGCAATTTTGTTCTTGATCTCATCCATGAAATAAAAATATAACAAAAGAACTTTTCGTAAAACATAAATGAGTTGTTTATTTGGTCAGCGCGAACTTGATGAAGGTAGGCATTTACTGGAATGATAAATTCTTACAAGTTTCCATGTTTTTTTATTAACAGGCCGTTAACGGGATAAATCATATGTCGTTGCATTTTTTTCGCACATGGAATATTAGTATAACTCTGCAAATTGCTATGCGCGTGCATGTGGAAGTGCTGTTGAGTTTCACAGATTTATACATTTTTTTAATTATCAACAAAGGCCGTCAACGGGGTAAACTATAGTGCATTATATGTATGGTGTCCCATTGAATATTTGTGTAAATCTACAGATCTCTGTGAGGATGCGTGTAAAAGTACTGCTTAATTCACAATATTGCTGAAAGTCGCCGTGTGCAGTAGCAGTAGTGGGGCGCGTACAGTCCCATTCAGAACCTATTGCTCGCCGCGCTGTTCCGTCTGTCAGGTCTGTCTGCCAGTTTCAGCGTCATTTTTCACACGCCTGATAAAAATTAGAAAACATTTTTAAGCTTCAGCTCCTTAAACGGTCATACTTCTTCATCGTCAAAGTCGTAATAATTATCCTAAAGAACTTATCGCCATCACTTACTTTTGGCGCCGACAAATTTTTCACGCTGAATTTTCAAACGAAAAATTTCAGCCGCATAACTGTTGGAATGTCGAATTTTTAAACGAAAAAATTTCAGCTGCAAAATTTTTGGAATGTCGAATATTGAAACGAAAAAATTCCTCGCTTAGTCTTTGCATGGAAAAATGTTCACCTCGATCTTTGAAATGAAACTTTGGGGATTCACCCTAACCCCTACTTAACCCACCCCCTGGTCTGGCTATAACGGATCTATTACTACTCAGGGTTAAACAGCCTCATTGTTCATTTTCCATCCAACTCCTACATACGATTGGTTAATTCTATTTAAACTCTGCACGGTAGAAACTAAGCCATTGGTTTAAGACCGTCGTGCAGCGTAGTCATTGACTCGATAAATGATTGTTTGAATTTAGTTTAGCAGACGTTATAAGAGAGAAGCAAAGCACCAAATCTTTGTAAAAAGAATACCAAATATCAACAAACGACCACCGATCGATTGGTACAAAGAAACACGTTGAAAGTCAAAGCGAGGGGCTAATTTTCCGGAGGTCCTTTCCACCTAATCCTTCTAAGAGTTCCCCCACCCCCCACCGCCCTGCTCACGGGCAGGACGATCAGAAATCCTATTAATGAATTTGGTGCCAGACACCCGGCGCAATCTCCTCTCAAAAGAATATTCGATCTAGAATATCAACCCCTACCCCCATAAGGGATATTGGATACTTAAATGCATGGCAAATATATATATCACCAAGTTGATACACCCTCGACGTCTCATATCAGGTGTCCCAGACGAAGTGGTTATCCAGACGTCACGACCGTNNNNTGGAAGAAATGCATCCAAACGACCCACTTCGTTAATTTTTGAGAAATCCATTTTTCTTAGTTGATCTTCAAACTTTTCACAAGATTATTAATGACTCTCTTCGTTTCACTTCCTCGAAATGCAGCAGGATCGCTTATTCTTCACTGACAATAATAATGCACTTGATGGTTCGATGGACAATGATCGCTGCGCATCATCGAAGGGCCTTTTATACGAAGTTTTCAAGGTTTTCCTGGAATTGTTTTGCATCGGTTCGTGCGATAAGGCACTTACCCGAATTGCGCACTTTGCGCTCGAACTTTTCGACGCGCATTCGGAAATGCACAAAGGATCACTTATCTTCTGTGAGTAATTCGATACCCTGAATAACAAGATCGAAACAGCCTCCGGCTGCCGCCTGAAGTCTGCATGGGGGGTCGGGGGAGTCATCGCAAGCTTCGGGATGGGGCTGCCGTTCAGAACCTGCACGAACCTGCATGGAAGTTTCCTGGAATCGAATGGCTGACGAGAGCCGACGAATTTCCTAGAATCGATGCTGTATTCCGGAGGGCTGCATCCTCGATACGCAATTCTGCGAGATAACGTTCGAGGTTAAAACGGCTGAAGGCTGCCGTCTGAAACCTGCACGCTCCGGAGCGGGACGAAGGGGGTTCATCGGAGCTTCTAGAAGGCTACCCCGGACAACGTTCAAGGTCAAAACGGCTGAAGGTTGCCGTCTGAAATTTGCACGCCCCGGGGAGGGGGACGGGGGTTTATCAAAGCTTCTAAAAGGTTCTCCGGGGTGGGGGGTAAGGGGCTGCCTCAAAAAGTCGCGCGAGAGGATCGTCGGCTCTGGGAGCGATCCCCCGCGACTTAGCACGGACGCGAACCGTCGAAGCTTCTAAAAGGTTCTAGAATGTTCTGGAAGGTTCTCGATCGTGTGCAATTCCTATAATCGAGCGCGAAATTCTCGGAATGTGACGCAAAATTCCCAGAATCGAGTAAAAATTCTTGGAATCGAGGGGTCTTGATGACGTCACTTCCGGAAATTGTAGACATTAATAAGTTGATAACTTAGCACGGACACCCACCTTCGAAGGCTCTGGAGTGTCGGTATTATGTCGGTGCAGGAATCTGTATCCAGAACTCTCATAGCTATACTACTCGTGATATCCCATTCTCATAGATAGAAGGTTTGTGTAATATGGGACTATTTTGTGGATTGATCTGGTTAGAATTGATATGGAAAATCAATCGTAATCTTTCGGCCTGGTGCAGGTCTACGTCAGGTTCACGGTAGATCGATGGTAGATTTATGGGAGATCTATCGTCTATAAAGAAGCGTTTTGCCAAATCTGAAAGGAGCGCACGGCCGTCGTCTTCGAGGTCCAAACATAACTCGTTCATATTCTAGGTGTCTTGGTGTTTCTCGCTCATAATTTCTCCGGTACATTTTCCGGGACTTTCTTCGGTACATCTTACGGGACTTTTTCCCGTACTTATTCCGGGACTTTCTCCGATACTTTTTCCGATACTTTTTCCTGGACTTTTAGCTACTAGATGTTGCTGTCGATCGTACATTTTCCTGTACTTCCTCCCGCACATTATCCCGTACATTATCCTGTACGTTATTCTAGGTCTTGGACGAGTTGATTTTCGTAGTACGAGTAGAGTAGATGCACACAAGGAAGAGTGGGAAAACGTACGGGAAAACGTACGGGAAAAAGCCTCGAAAAAAGTTACGGTAAAAGTCCCGGTAAAAGTCCCGGAAAAGGTCCCGATAAAAGCCCCGAAAAAAGTGCGCATAAAAATCCCGGAAAAAGTACCGGAGAAGTTAAGAGTGAGGAACCGCAGGATTTCTAAAATATGATCTAAGGGCATCTGTATCTCGAAGACTAGGCGAAGCGCTCCTTCTAGATCTAGTAAACTGTACGAGTAGATGCACACAAGGAAGAGTGGGAAAACGTACGGAGAGAAGTCCCGGAATTACAAGTGGAGGTTAAATAATTTCGTGCAGCCGCAAAAAAATTCCTGCTGCCGAAATCGAGTCAATTTTTGTCTATCTCAATGTGAAGCATGTATAATCCTCCGTCGTCGTAACCGTATGCTCCTCACAGCTAATAGCAAATCTATTTACAGAGACCTTCTTGATGTCCATTCCCTTTCCTGGATGCTCGTGTACTTTTTCTGGCCAATTTTCATAGATTTCTCCTTCTGATTAATTCAAACTGAAAGATGAATTAATAATCATATATCGGAGTGAATGGTACAAACTGTTAGATATGACATGAATTGCTGGAGCACCAGTTTCCACGATCCATATAAGATCCTTTTTTTTTGGGACTACTCTTATAACGAAGGATGAACGTCGTTATGCAGGATGGATCGAAAATTTGTCTGAAAAGAATCTTTTCCGTATAATTCATACGACTTGGTATTGATAATGCTTCGTGGCAACCTTGCGCGAATATATGGAGAGGGGTATATTTGGTCCGTCAAAAATTGGAATTGCCTCCAAGACACCCTTTAAGGTTATTTGCGTCAATGGAGTAAATAAAAACCCACTTGGGAGTGTTCCACTGATCCACTTACTTGGGGATTTTCTTGATTTGCTTGATTTGCCGGATTCTTTGATCCGCTTGTTTGAACCGTTGGATTCTTTGATCCGCTTGTTTGCACCGTTGGATTCTTTGATCCGCTTGGTTGAGGATTTTGAGGAATTTGAATGTTTGCTTGTGCTTGCTCTTGAGGTTGTTGCTCCTGTTCGCTTCTTGCCTGAGAACTCGTTCTTGGAGGATCGCTTGGATCGTCTCCAGCAGCCATGTACTCCTCTTATATGAGCGGTATCCCACCGCTGCCACCAAACATTTTTTCTTGTTTGTTACGACCCGGTGGTGCTCGAGGAATGTGATTCGCATTAGCTTTTACGCGAGTATAGTAGCCTGATTTCCTCTTCCTGTATCTCTACGACAAGGTGCGCCCGGAGTTCCGTTAACTATGTTTCAGGAACCGTTGTTGAGCGAAACGGTACTAAAGTAGCTGAAGAACTATTGAACTACTGGTGACTTATTTGATTTAGAATCTTGTGTAATTCGGACCGAAATTGATGAGGAGTATGGTAATCACTTCTTACCTCCTTTGGTTGATTGTTATCGACGTAGTATTTTCTTCCAGGCTCACTGGTCTGATTTGGTCAGTGAGTGCCGCTGGTCTTTCAGTTTAGGACAGGATTGGAGATGAGTTCAGTTGAATTGAGGCAGACGGATCTTTGCCGCAAACACGACAGTTTTTACTTTTATTGAATGAATAATAATAATTCCAATCTGGCTTACACTCACTAGTTACAATAACTTGGGCACCGAATTGTCTTAAAGTATAGATGAACTGAGCTGGTTTGCTTCCGAACTGCGCTGATGAACTCAGCTGTTGACCTGAACGGCGATGCTAGTCGTCCTCCTTATATACTGTTACGGTAGCAGCCTTTTGGAAACGCCCACTTCAATATCTTGATCAGTTATAGATTAAGTACTAACAAAGTAATACATGCAAGAATCCTTATATCAATTTCGTCTTTCTTATTAATCAATGCTAACCTCTAATTCAATTGTTTTATTCATTTATTATTGCGTTATATTATGACAATACTACCTCATATTACACGAGATAGCCTATCACATAGCTTCAATTTTCCATCATATAAGCGCTATCTTACTATTACTATAGTGCATTCGACGAGTCCTATAGTATATACTATTGTTACGTCCGACACCTCTGATCCCGGAAGGAGGTACGTGGAGGGCGAATTTAATTATATTTTTGGGATTCTTACCACCTTAAAGCGCTTACGCGCACCCAGCTGTTTTCTTTTCTATTGCTCGTTAAAGAAGTACAGAGCGGTAATCGAGGTTAAGATTCTGCTATAGGCGATGAGGGGAAAGAAATTAGGTACTTGAAAATGATTTGGTTAACGCCAGATGTAGTTTGGAATACGTAATATCTATTATAATATATTGCAGGGGTATGACAATCAGATCTTACATGCAGTTGCCGAGGCTTATTATGCCTCGAGTTCGATTTCGTAAACCTGCGATAAGCGCTCTGCGATACGTGTTATGTTTGTGTGAGTGTTAGGTTCGTGTTGTTTGCGTTACAATGATTGAGTCGAAGAGGAGTAGGTGTATTGAGTGGTTCTATCGCGTGTACAAATTATATAACTGTGTAAAATAGTAAAAGTATACGTATGTTTTATGACAATATGATAATGTAGTAAGACAGCGTGGTAACGTAATGGGCTCACCAGTGAAGGCAAGAGAGAGATGTTCTAGATGGTTTCGGGACATTTCCCCGAAAATAGTATATTGTCCAAAATTTAGAAGATGGTCCTTGTCCTGGCCGCTAAGGTAGGCACTAACACTAGTGCAGTGGTGGTTGCACACAAGGACACTGAGTTCAGAAGGGGTAAAACTTGTTGTGACTCACGATTGATCTTGCTGCTCGGCCCTAAGGCGAGGAAGTCAAGATAGGCCCTAAGGAATCTTGGCTAACACAATAGATGTGACACTAAGTTCGCCTTTGACTCGAGGTTTTAATGAAAGAGTGAAGTGACTGTTCTCGATGAGACTCCTAAGTAGACTGACTATTTCGCTGCTTGATTCTATCTCGAGGAGCGTCTTGGTCCGAAGAAGGGATGGAAAACAGCCGATTCAGTGCATTCTGGAACCGTGGGACCGCCGTGGTTTGTTCTTGGTTCCCGCGGTCCAGCCACGTTATCGGCACGTACTTTTGAGTTCATGGTCCGAAAGTTCTCTAATTCATCCGACTTATGTTACTCTCTCTCTCTCTCTTGCACCCACTGGTAGGTCCACGTGGGAACATTCCGCCGAGGGACGGCTCCCATGGACTTATAATCTTATAATTATTACTATCTTATTTCTAACTTATATTAAGGAGGAGCTAGGTGCGCGTAAGACCTGATCGCAAAACAATAGGGCAGGGGCGTTTGGCGGACAATTTGGGGTGGACTTGCGCCGGACGTATCACCTCCCGCCTTGGATGGAACATCGCCTGTTGGTGATTCTTCCCTGCTTCCACCCGTGGTTGTTGTTTCCCTTCTGCCGTGGTCCTCTAGTTTTCTGGGATAGAGGGACATACACGGTGGGCTGGCGGTGGTATTGCAATATTTGCCTACTCTTGGTCTTACGCTTCCCTTGCTCCCCTCGTCTTCAGGAGATTATACGCTTAATCTCCGTTCTCGACGCTTAATCGCGGCACTTCCGCGGTATACGTCATCATTTTATGTTCGCGCGTTGCCCGGTGGTGGGTTGCTATCTCGTTCAGTTTGCTATCTAATTGGTTGAGGGATATTTCGTTCTTCCTGAATCTCGGGGTGATCGAACCCTTGGGTTGCGTATCCGGTTTTATAGCATCGTTCTCGGCATAGTATTCCCGTGCCCCGGGGACCAATTCGTTGATATTTAAAGAAATTGACGGTTCGTAGAAGTACTGGTCAGGATTTTCGATTATTTCCGTTCCGATCAAATTCATATCGTTCGTGCGAGCGTTGCAACCGGGCCGCAGCTGTAGTATACCGGCTCCACTGATTTTAATTGTTTCGCTAAGGTTTCCTCCGCAGATAATTTTCAGATCTTGAATTTCCACTGCCGCAAAGAGCCAGCCTTTTAGTCCGCTCAGATAGGTCCAGATGGGTTCGGTATCTGACTTTATCCTAATATCGCAGCTAGGCAGCATCTCCTTATTTGGGTTAACTAGTAAGGTGCTCTCGCAGCTGGGTCTTCCGCTGCTGCGATAGAGAGGCTGGTTCGGTGCGCAAATATCGAAGAGCTTTGTCCATCGGCAGTTGGCTAGATAATCCTTATCGCTGGTCACGTAGAACTCATGATCGGCGGACATAATTATGTACGGTTGATTAGGGGTTATCTACTGTCATTCTCATCGTAGCTCTGGCTGACCGGGTTAGAGTGGATCTTATATACGGTGAAATGATTCCTAATCAACAACGGGATTCGTAGTTCAACTATCAGACGGTTCTTAGCGTATCCCAGCAATATCTGTGATACGGCGGCGAGCCTCTCGTTTTGATTGCCGTCGCGTGGTGTAGGGAATTCATTGTTAGGGTTAAGTTTACGAATTTCTTCGCTCACCTTTGTAAGTTGGTCCGGACTGACTAGGTCAGGGTGGATAATCCCTAATTTTGCGAAATATACAGCAGTCACGAGAGTTTTCAGATGGTCGTTATGCTCATCTATATGGTTGCGTAGGGCTTGCACCCATCTGGTCAATCTTATTGTGTACTCTACAATTGCTATTTCTTCAGAGTTCCGGTGGGCTCTTTCCCATGCATTTTGAGTGTGTTTGTACATGACATCAGTTTTCTCATTCAGGTTATGCAGTCCGTCATGAAGTTCGTGAATCTCTGATTGCAGTAAGTGAGTCTGTTTTTCGATCACGTGTGCTATATTACTTTGATCGCGGTATAGTTTGTCTATTTCCTTGTTATAATACTCCGCGTCGTCTTCAGTAAGCGTTCCGAACAACAAGTGACTGATTCGTCCCACAACCCCGAAGAGTGAACTTCTTTTAGAGAAAGGCAGAGAACCTGTAGGGTCATACACGTCGGGTGTTAAGTCTCCGATGAGCCCTTCCAGCTGACTTATGTATCGGCCTGAGCTATTTTATTGCCTCGCGAAGTGTTCGGCGTCAATGATTCCCTTACATAAGGCTCCTAGTTTCCCGTCACGCGCCTCTTGTGCAGCGGGTAAGCTGGCTATCCCTTGTATCACATGTGAGATGATTTTAGATATTACCACGAATATAGTCACTCTCCATTCCTTATCGGTTAGCCGAATATGGTGGAGCTGCTCATAATATAGCCCAGTATTGTGTTTCAATCGCGTGATCACATAGTTTGGTTGTTCTAGACTCGTTGCGATTCCAATAGCGCCTAACAGGAAGATGATTCGTCCTAGGGTCCCCGTCATGATTGTTACTGGCGGCCAACGGCCAACTTCAGTTTGTCCGTGTGTCTTGTGAATCGATCTCCCTTGGTATTTTCTAGAATGACATTGTTATTCTCAGTGGTGTCGATTACTTTATACGGTCCGGTGTAGTGACCGTCGAGTTTGCTTGTTCGAGGTTCCTTCAAGGCGTACACCATGTCCTCGATTTTGTATTTTCTCGGATTCACAGTCCTGTCATACCTATCTTTAGAGCGCACCTTGGATTCTGTCAGGTTTCGTCCTGCTATCTCTCTGATTTCATTTAAC
>JARQSV010000019.1:112285-128728 GCA_030142285.1 Calameuta idolon | reverse complement strand
ATTGACAGCGCCACCTACGTATGAATGCGCGAATGCACTCTGGGATAAAACTCGAAATATGCTTCGTGGGCTGGTCATGTGTATTCCGAGGGATTTTTCAAAATTTTTTTACGAAAGGTCAATCGACTAGCGGATTACATTTTGCTTGTGCAAAATCAATTAAATATTCAAGGACACGGTCATTTAAAAAAAAAAAATAAAATATTAACTCTGTTTCAAAACTCGTAATACCAAAAAGCTTTTTTGATATTCAAGTTTTTTACTGCTTTATATGTATATATATATATAGGTAACACTCCTTTCTATTTTTACTAATTTTACACTGCATCATGTGGAACCTGGTAGAACCTATATTAACGACGTCCTTAGAAAGTTCAAGTGGGACATAAAAAGCCTACCTGACGTAATTTTGAAAAATTTTCATTAAAATTCAAAAGTCAGGAAAAAAAAAGGCTGAATTATTCAGAAAAAATTCTACGACCGGATAAAGAGCAGCGTCCTGTGCACGTGTGGAAAATTCAGAGCTAATGAAATTTCGTACAGTATTTGAGTCTAATAACTGTAATAAAAAAATATGCAAAACGTAATACGAATATCGGATGTCACATACAAACTGTACGATGTGAATGAATAAAATTGTATTTGAAAAAAATGCACGGTCATTAGCGAGTTATCAATTTTGAAAAAAAAAAAAAAAAAAAAATAGAGATTAATTAAATGTCTGCCATTAAGAATTTATAAACCCGTTTAATTAGTCTCTTTCAATGACCTGTATTCTCGTGTTAAAAGCTTTAAAAAAAAAAAAATAGAGCACACGTTGACTACCCTTATTTCATCGTCCGTTTAAAACACCGTCGCAACGACGCTCGTATACGCGCAAGAGCGTCCCGACGCCGTAGGTACACAGCTTCAGACAAAGCCTATTATAGTGCGGTTCAAAAGAGCACTCCCTAGATTAATATTAAAGGTGTACGAGTACCGTTAACGTGGACAGGCTAAAGTGTCGTCCACATGAAAAGAAATCTCACGCAACAGTCAAAGGACTCGAGAGTCTCACTCGAAGAATAAAAAAAGGAAGAGATTATTAAAAAGTCGCAATTCAAAAGAAAAAGATAAAAAAATAGAAAAAAAGTCATAAATTCGACCCTTAACGGCAAAAATTTCTCTACGTTGTCCACTGCGTGCTACTTGCTTGCGCATTGAGACTTTTGTGTAATGAAAAAAAAAAATAAGAATTTTCAAAATAATTCCACCAGGCATCGTGTCGACAAAAAAGGATCCAGAGGGACAATAAAAAGAAATTGCATTCTTACCCAACTGTGCAGATACTGCCAAAAGGAGTCTCTGGGCGTCAGATATTCGCGACAGGACGTCCAATGCAAAATTAATGAAGAATTTAGCAAACCTGATCCAATCCTATACTCCCAAAGTAATTTCCTTTGCTGAGCCCGAAAGCGCGGACCTGTGGGAAAAAATCCAGCAGAGACCAGAGGTGAGTATAAAAAAAAAAAATAAACTGACAAGGATTAAATACGATTTAAAACGGCTGAAAGAGTCAGGTCGAAGTTGAGGGTTAATGCAGAAGTGAAGAAAATGGGAGAATAAATGAAATTTTAATTTACCAACCTAGAATTTAATAATAGTTCAGCTAGGTACTCTGGTACTTTGCTAGGCTGGCGCAGCCTGGTCCTATGTACTGGAAGTACCTACATGACTCTTCCATAGACACATATATACACATATATTAAGCCTTATTTACCATGTCTTTCTACTGCACAACAACAACCTCGCTTCAGCGCGCCTACCGGCAGGAAATTAAACCATTTTGAAACGAGCTGTCCAGCCAGAAAGTACACACTCGGGTTTACGGAGCTTCTGGAGTAATGCAGACAGGAAGAATATCCTTGCTGGTGCTACTAGTTAACATTGGAAAGAAAGAGAAGCAAGAAAATGATAAAGGCTAGATTAAAGATTGAAAGTAATTATAAAAATATTTTGACATCTGTACAAAGGTTAAGTTTGCTCAAGTACAAAAATTCCATAATGGATAATGAAAAACTGTACACTGGAGTTGATCAAGTTTTGAAGGAATTAAAAATTTTTGATAAGAAAAATTATATTAATTGCACTATTCAAGTTTCCCTAGGAGGTAAAACTGTAGCCTATTACTAAGATCTGATGGAGCACGTAATACGACAGTCTATTATTAATCAGACGGATTGCCTTGACATTTTAAGGATTAGGCTGGTATCATAAATCAACCCTCCCCTCTGACAAATAGGCCTTACGCACTACTTCCCCAATAGGGTGGGTACACACAAGAGAATTAGCTGCAAGAGAATATAGGAAAATCTGGCTAAGGTCAAAGAACAGGCTTTTCAAATTATAATTAAATTTTCAAGGTATTACACATTATATTCTTTGATATAACAAACTGTTCCTTCGAACCCTTCGCTACAAAAGTCATCAGGAATTATTGGTATAATAAAATTGAGAATCGATAAGTCAAAATAAATTACAGAAACCAAAACTACGAACAGCCAGACACCAGATATTATGCTGAATAACAACTACGAGTAGTAAATATTGAAAAATTTGCCACAGGTGGCAGCACCTGCCCAACAATACCAGAACAATAGGTATTATTTACTTTGTCTTTTATTTTTTTTTCTTTCACACTCTTTTCCTCAAGCTACAAGTCGTTTTCCATGGTTTCTGTAACACTTTGTCCATTGATTGAGCATTAATCCCATAAATAAAGTGAGCAATGACAGTTTGCTTGGATATAAATAATAATGCCACTGTTACAAGAGAAATTACATGTAAATCATGACGATGGACTAGCAATTAAATTTTCATTGGATTCATGTTAGCATAAAGCGAAATCTATGTAGATATATAAAATTTCAATTATAGATTGCTCATTTAAATTTACAATAAGCTCACTGAAGCCACATTCAATCGTGAAATATCAAAGAGACGAAATCATCGGTTAATTTACGAAATAGCATTACGAATTATGATTGGCACTGTTTTATTCGCAATGGCAAACCATAAAGAGTTAGCACGCAAGGTGAACTCGTTAATAATTCGCGACTAGATTGTCAGACGATCGATAAATCCTTCCGTTAGGTACTTAGATTACGAATATCACGGATCAATAAGATCCTAAATCGAGTTTACAAGTGTCGAGGTAAAAATTAACTATTATACAAAACTTAGTTACTTAGTCGATAACACTGTGTTCTACCATATTGCTTAGTACTATTGTACAATGATACGTACGGGATTCTTGAGCACAGTTAACAAGTAATTCCAGTCCCACGTAGGATTTCACAGACGCGAATACAAAGCACAATTAAACTATTCCTGATCACGTACAAAGTATAACTAAAGATCGTTCGAACGATGGTTCGAAGCTCCGCAAAGAAAACAAAAAAAAACCATGGTCCCCACAGCGGTTCCAAACCACCACTTCAATATTTTGGACGAGTGACCAAGTGGGAGTCTTGAGGTACGTGAGAGCTTAGATAAAAAAAAATAGATAAATAGAAAAAAAAATAAATACCTAAAAAAAGCTTCAAGACCGACACCATTAAAATTTTGCAACGTCAAAATTTATCGTTTCGATTAAAATTCACTGTAGGTAAAAGCGACTCCGTATTACACACGTTTAACGTCCCCGTAGAGAATATATTGCGCCTGAAACATAAATTATCCTCACGTTACTCTATCCCACTTTCTCGCGGACACTTTATCAAATTCTATTACCTAACTCGATTTCAAATAACCAAAGATCCTGTCAGCCGTTCCGGCTCGCACGCAATAACAGTTAAACGTAAAAGGGTATTTCTCTCGAAAGCACACAGGATTTTGCGCTACTCGCTTTACCCCATAGATCCATACCGTTACTATATCATTCAGCCACGTTCCAAGAGACTTCCAGGACTTTATACAGTCTTGTATAAACGACCGCAGTAAAGATTTTTACTGATAACTTCAAATATCCCGGGGCCCCTCTGTCATACCTTTTTATTCCGCTCCTGCTAGTCGGACCCCGACTCGCAGTTATCCACGAGTTCCTTTACGTACCCTGACGCTACCGGCGCGCCTGGCCCATCCGTCATTTCGCTAACTCTAGTTTATTTCGTATCGAATATCTTCGTATCTTATTATTTCGTATCTTTCTAGCTTATCTTTATCTTGGATGCCCCTGCCGAAGATGATTCCTCGTTCAATTTCTCTTGACTTCTAGACCCAATCTAATTATCGATCCTGATCGATCATCACAGAGCCTACCGATTCTTCTTCACCATCTTGAGCGGATCCCTCATGTATCTCGCAAAGACTTCCTTCTTGAATACGTCAAAGTGCTTCCTGTTGAAGTTGTTCTGCTTCTCTCGCCACGCGGGTCGTCCCTTCTTGGTCTGTAGGCCCCAGTGACCAGTGAAGATTGGCGATAACACTTTGAACTGATAACCGGCAACGTACATCTCGTAGACCTGGTGCAACACAGAAATACAACGATACAGATAACAATCCCATAAATCCCCGAGTAAACTACCTAACTCGATATAATCAAGACGTCTTCGAGGTCGACGCAGCTAGAAACTGATAATAAATGTAATCCCGAGCGCGAATAACTATTTCCTAGGACACGTAGACGGGAAGCTCAATGGAACGGGACCAGCCGCCAGCCGGTTTCCGGAAACGACAGTCTAGCAGACAGTACCGGAAGACGAGTCCCAGGGCTTATTGTTCTCAACGTCTTCGAGGATAATCGGGCGCAACGGGTTTCCCGGACTTGCATACTAGTCTCTTCATTGTCCCTGGCAAGACGTCTCCCAGGATTATAATCCTGGCAGTGCCAACCTCACGTCGTCAAGATCCTTTTGCTCTATGCAAATATCTTGGTTAACCACATCAGCCACCAGGCACCGCGTTCCTTTTATAGAACGGTTCTTCGATAACCGTCAAATAGGTATTAACCCGGGATCAAAATAGTGCCTGGTAATAACCAGTGTGTCCGGGACCCAGATCCGGAATTGATATTTTTGAGGGTACCGATTATTAATTTCTCATCCTTAATTCAATTTCTATTTCTACATATCCTGGTTAGGTACGGCTGGATATAGTACGTAGGGGTCGGTACCCAATTTACCAATGGAAATAGAGAATAGCCGGTCAGTGTGGTTATAGCTAAAGACCACAGGGTCCGTTTTCAAATGGGTGCCAGGGAATCGAGCAAGGGTTGGTCTAGCTCTATGGTATGAAGGATCAGTTGCGTACAGGATAGTGTGGCTTTACTCCTAAATGAAATTGGACAATCTCAGTACGCGTGTGCGTGAGAGAGAGAGAGAGAGAGAGAGATAGAGAGATAAAGGAGAACGAACATTTGACAACGTGGGTACCTGTGGGAAATGTGTTCAAGTTAATTTCACGCTTCGGCATCGAGCCTGGAAACGTAGTCTGTATTAACATGGACGTACACAGTGTGTGACCTGACAGTGAGCAATATAGACTTGCTTCGATAATTGCGTTATCATTCGATTCAACAGCTCGAATGCATAAGAATATCGATTAATTAAATTTGTCGATTATCATTATTATTATTCTCTTAAATCAGCCAGGGATAGAATTACACCGAACGGAGAGATATTTTCGAGAAAACGTTTTCTCGGCTCTCGGTCGGTTCACGGATATTTCAGTTCGTCTATCGGAACTAACTAGTTATACTAATAGCAAAGACTCGACTCGGTCTACATTCGTAATTGAATTTTATGCGATCGCACGTCGCTTTAAATCCTAGGCGAATAAAGTGTGTTCCTGGGATACTTGTCTTAGCACCCGTAACGGTGAGAGGGCTGAATCGTTTCATATCCCTTCCTGATCCCAGGACCGTACCAATTGGTCCTTGGTCCTGGTACATTGGTACTTTGATACTTTGATTCCCTCTCTCTTCTTACTCGCTCAGAAATTATAGAATTTCTTGAGAACTATTGAATAAGGCTATCGTTGATAGATTTTTAGGACATTTTTAAGAAAGTTCAGTGCCGGCTCAATTTTTGAAAAAAAGGATTTTAACGATGTTACGTAGCAGAACTATTGTTAAAGCCTATCAGGGACTATAGAATTTCTCGAGAACTATTGAAAAAGCCTATTGCTCGAAGAATTTTAAGAGATTTTAAAAAAAGGGCGCTACTGGAGCTAACACCCCTGTGGCATCTCAATTTTTCGAAAATTCTTAATTTAACGTACGTATTAAAGCTATTGTTAAAACCTATCAGGAATTATGAAACTCCTCGAGAACTATTGAAAAATCCTATTGTTGTAAGGGATTTTAAAAATATTTTTAAGAAATTGCAATGCCAACGCTACCATGGTATTTAAATTTTTGAAAAATAATTCACACGCCTAGTCGACCCTTTTACGCGAAGGTATACAAGAGCCCTCCATTAGCGTGCAAGATAATGTAAATTCCTCTGGTTATCGCATTCCTTCAGCCATTCGAGTATTACCTGATTACAGAATCGAAGCGATCCGCTTCACTGTATACGTTCAGGCACTTAGCGCTACCTCTGTCTCTATCTCCCTGTGTACCTATCCATCTGGATAAAGGAAGACACAGTTATCTGGTTATCTAACAAATTCCCTGCTAATCTAACCAGCTAGAGCTTTCACGCATAGAACCGTGAGAGAAATTAACTAGGATTATGATCCTGAGCCGATTACTGTCTGGTTGCCAGAGTGTCAGGAAGCATCGACTTTGGCTACTCGACGTTTCTATCAAGGATAAAGGGGGGGCGGTTGGGATGCATCGAAACGTCAATAGATAACAGCCGACTGTATCTATCGTAAATCCCTGAAAATTTTTACCCAGATTAAAAGTAATCCAAAAAATACCTTAACTGTGCATAGAAAATTTTTTTTTCAACATTTTATAACATCCTATACCAAATTTAGCCAAGGGTTTATTTTTGATAAGCTATCAGTCAACCGAACGATAAAATTACCTAAAACGGCTTCACCCTTAAGAGTCTTATTGAATTTTTTTTTTTTTTTTCATATCAAAAATATTTATGCAAAATATTTATATACATATTATGTATACGTTTCACTTTCGCCATGCGATCGCACAATCGAATTCCTTTGATCTTTTCTCCGACGTACATACGATAGTCCCGTTGAATTTTCAACGAAACTAAAATAGGGCTTGCAAGAGACCACGGGTAGAAAACCCGATAGCGATAATTAACGATTAAGAAAAAAAATGTCTCTTTTTTGCATTACATTCTCGAATTGAATTAAAATGAAAAGACTCATTACGCATTCGTATACCGTGTCTCGCCATAGAAGCCTAATGAACTGACAACTGACAAACGACCTCACGAAACGATTGACCGACTCGAACGAACGTAATTGAATACACGCGGGTGAATCGTAAGGTCGAGTTTTCATCCACGCGATTAGATAAAGATCAACGAGATCGATCGTACCGGATTAGCCAGCAAGCTAAAAATTCACGGGTCACACTGTACGGCTGTGCCGACGATCGACAGTTTCAAACGGTATGACAATAAAAAAATGTTTTCATTCAAAAAAAAATTTTTCATTCGAAAAAAAAATTTTCATTCGAAAAAAAAAATTCATCATCAAAACCCTAGCGATCGATCGCATTTCAAAATCTCCCTCGAGCTATGGAATAAGAATTTAACACACTATAAAAAATCAGTATGCTCCACTCCACTCCGAGAAACAGCCCCGTAAAACGCAAAGTCACACGTTCGTCCAGCTTCTCGATCTCATAAATAAAGAGGGTGGCGGCGCTGGAAACCCCTTGAGGAGAAGCCTGAGGATTCGTAAGGAGTACCCCGGCACCCTAGTCAATCGGCAAAAGAATTGAGAATAAGAAACGATATACATTCTCATCCGTATCCCCTAGTCAGAGTTGAGATACCGTGACACATATATACATGTGTGTGTTATCTAATAGCCGAATACACATACAGACACCCACTCGCCACGTGCTATACATATATCTACATATTATTGAAAGTCGCTAAAAATATATATATAAGGTGTCGCATAGCCAAAGGTACCTCAGCCGTCAGCCAATATCCATTGAACGTCACCGAACGGTGATGGTAAAATGGTCTGACGTTGGGATTTGGTAGTCGGCGATGTTTCGCAGTTGGTCTATACGTAATAGGAGAAAGAGGGGACGCGCGCGCCTCCCCGACTAGATTTACAGTCGTTTTATTGCTGACGGGTGCGACGGGCATAGTTCGTTTTACGAATACTAGATGGGGATGTCGTACCCTGGATTTTTCATGGCGATGGAATTTCGTTATTTCGCAACCCGAAAGGGATGAGGATGACATCCTCTACCGGGGTGCGAGCAGTGACTTCCGATATACCTGCCGATAAAATACTCCAGCAGGAAGCATCAGGCGCCAATGGAATACTCGAATTTCTAACCCCGATCTAACGTTCAGACAATGTCGATGAATACGTCGCGGGAGGTGTCACTGATAAATTCGCCGATTCGCGTTAGAACGTAGCCGAAATTACATAATTTCTACTAGGGACGAATTTACCTCAAAATACCAAAAAATAAAACTAAGGTCAACTTCGTGAAATTCGTGCTACCCATGAATCTCTGTAATGCAATGGACAAGTGCAAAGGTCAAATCGCACGATTTTCATGGTTTGCTGACAACGATGCAAAATTCTACCTGCAGACGAGCTGGGCTGTGGATTCGACATAGGGGGAGGTGGGTGGGACTACGTTGAATCATGTTCAAATTGAATAATGCTTGTTTCGCGAAACTGTACCTCCATCGTGTGATAACGTTTTATAATGATAATATGTAATTCGATAAACGTGCAATTTCAAGGTATCTACGATAAACGTTACCCACGATCGCTGTTGTCCAATTTATCCTTCGATCATTGTTTATCGCTGTCTTTCTCTAGCTGGTGTCATATCAATCGTTCCAATCGCTACCACCCTAACCTTCAATCTCTGTCTCTTCGACGAACAACTCATTTCACATTGTCAAATATTGCGACAGCGTTATCCGACCGTGGAAATTGGCTATGGTTATGTTTGTCCATGCATAATGGAATGAATTGATTGTATAGCTGCCAGATAGTCCTGGTATCAATGTTTACTTATCCTTAATCAATCATACGTCAGTACAGTTTCAGACTACTTTGGGGGGGTGGTGGTGTTTCCAAAGTATAAGATACAGAGAGAACGGAATGACCGTAATGACCTGAAGTTTATACGGGGTCACGCATGCTCTTAATCTTTCTACGTTATTCCCGAGTACTGTGTGCTTCTTCAATGTGTGCGGGTTTTTCCTTGATATCAATCGGCGACCAATTCCCAGTTGATGTCGATTGATCCTAGGTAATGGATTAGGAATGAGGTTAGGTTAGGTCACCGCTATACAATCCATATACCAACCAATTGGAATACTTGATCGGCACCGTTCGGATTACATTATCAGTGTTTGCTTACCTGGGTATTCCTCGTGTAACCGTAACCCATGAATCTCTCGTCGTGACTCGGAGCGACGTCCTTCGCCACGTAGAAGGGCTCGTAGAGGAATTCAAAGTTCGTCACGTCGTGACACACGTAGACCTTGCCGTCGTTTACGTAGGTGTAACCCTTGTTACCTGGTTTGACGTCTTGGACCCATCTGAAATAAATATCGTGATCAATATTGAAAGAGGGTTCTGTTCCAGGCTAATCATCCCTTTATCTTTTGTCGGGTTCTGCCTGGGCTGTCGTTAATGGACGTAGGCCGATTAACGTGCGTTATTACTTATTTAAACGAAGGGAGACAGAAATTGGTCCAGCTGACAGCTGGAGGTACTGACCTCGTGAAGTTGGTGGCGAACTGGTTGTGAATGAAGACCTTCTGATGAAACGGTCTGGCAAGTCCCTTCTCGGCGATTCTGACGAGTTCAGATTTATTATACGGAAATCGAACGCGCGCGTCCAGCTCGTAGGTCGGTATAACGTAGGCGCACTTTTCGCAATTGGCACTCTTGAGAAATTCATTGAGTCCTTGCGTCAAATTGAAGCTCGGTATGATGTCAACGTCCGTCAGGAATACGTAGTCAGTCTGACAGTTCTTCCTGGCGAGATTGCGAAGGTGATTCTGCGGATAGACATTCTGAATGCGCCAACTGGTCTGCTGACTGGATATGCGCGAGATCAGTTGCTGAAGAGTGGCTTCCGGTTTGACGCAATCGACGTCCTCCGGTAGCTCGTGCCTCCTTGGCTGTTTTGTTGGCATCCTGTCCTTGGGCATCAGCAGGGAGAACAGTACCCTGTCTCTGATCGGAGGATAGCACCTTCTCAGGTACACCAGGTACTTCTGCAGCGCTTCGAACTCCTCGTCACCGGCGGCGTAGAGAGCGACCGATATTGGTCCGGTCCAATGATGAGCGACCTGGACAATCGAGTGCAGCTTCTCCACGGAGCTCTGGGTGGCCAGGGAGACCAGGTGAGAGTCCGACAAGCTCGAGAACATCGAGCCAGTCAGGACGGCGTCGAAGGTCTTGAAGAGCCGACGCGCGTCCCATCTTCCGCGACGGATGTCGATCGTCAGGGTATCCTCCTCCTGGTCAGGAACCGTCTGACAGCTCGGAACGGGACACGGTCTTGAGGTTACCACTTCCTGGGGAAGCGATGCCAGGTTCCATTCCGTGAATAGGTTCGTCTCCAGCGGATGACTCACGTCCCCGGAACGGCAGTTCTCCGACTGCAGAAGGAAGAAGGTGAGCAGCATGTTCGAGAAGGCCAGGATGATCACGCTGACCAGGCTTAGGTTCCATGGTCGGCATCCCAGCTGGAACAAGTGAGACGACGAACAAGCTCAGTCAATTGAGGGTGGGCTTTAACGAGGGGCGGAAGGGTCTCTCTCTAGGAAACCCTTATTTTCATCCCTTATACTGTACCACCTCGGTATTACCCCTAACTTCGATCCCCTCCCCTCCCCTCCCCCCCCCAGCCTTAGCTCGTTATAATTAGCCTAATAGCTTCTGCTAATTAGCTTCAATTCTCTACGACGTCTCGACAACGCTTCTACTTGCCAGGGACCTCTCATTATTTAAACGTTTAACTGGAAGACTCACTTATCGGAGCTCAAACTTTAGGGGATGATCTTCCAAACTCTCCGTAGCTAGGCTACTCAGCCATTATCTATTCATCCCCTTCCATTATCATCCCTCTTCACCCAATAACAATCCTTACTCTCTATCTCTCTCTCTCTCTCTCTTTCTATCTCTCTATCCTCCTCTCTCTCTCTCTCTCTCTCTCTCTCTCTCTCTCTCTCTCTCTCTCTCTCTCTCTCAATTGTACCCCACTGACGTCACACTCGCACCATCCACTCTCTATTTTTCTCACTCCCTCTTCCCGCGAACCAGTCACGCTGTAATAATGTTTACCCGTGGCATTACAAACTACCCTTTTAAATTATCTTCATTGTTACACGAAATTCTCATTAAGAGAGCCATTGTCTCGTTATTGGACAGCCACCGCTGTGTCAGACGCGAACCACCCTGCTACCAGGTGCATATCAACCAAGGCATTATAGCTTGCATACACGGGCTGCACTTGGTGCAGCTGCATTACCAAATAAGGTACCTAACCTATATATGTATACACGATCATGACCCACATACAACGCGGAGTACAGGATCCACACGTAGGGAATCTGACGAGGTCCCCACGAAGAGTGCAGTGTCGAAAGTGAACGAGGATCCGCAAGCTGGTCTCTCCGTTCGCTATTATAAAATCCTTTAAACCAAGAAGTCAGTCGAGAGATCTCGTAAATTAAACCGCTAACCCGTTAATACCTGGAGCTTACGCGCGGCAGCCATCCGACGCGAACCGTCGTATTTGAACGCGGTGCGGATTACCGGTTCAACTCGTCCATTATTTATACGCAGAGACTCTTCGAACACGCATCTACGAAAAAGTACGGGAAATTCGCTTATTCGCTCTAACTCGCGTCGCGGACATTAACTTCGTCTCTCTTTCTCTCGTGCGTCAATGAAATTTTGAGATAACGAAAAAAGAAAAAAAAAAAAAATTATCGAATCTCAAAAAAAAATATTCTAAGCTGATCGTTTCGAGAAAACGTCGTTCCGAGGTGACGTTTTTGAAAAAATTATCATCACAGCGAGACACGTGCAACGCAAGTGACGTTTCACGATACGAACCGGCAAAATACATATTTATCGAGGACGCTCGATGGTATCGGGTTTCGGAGTGATTTACTTTCTAATTAATCGGACATTTCGAGTTCGTCCCGTGAAACTCTCGGATGTCGCGCGAGAAACTGGAGACGGGTTGTAAATCCCTCTCGACGCGTAGATACCTCGACTTCTACGACGTAATGTCTCTCTCGGTATAAACGGGCGTCGCGACGCAGCTTCGTACTTCGAAACTAACGATAAGTCGTTACGTCGGCCATCACCTACCATCTCGCGTATTTCTACCCCAGACTTGTTACCATCGCCTTGATTTACTGCAAAACCTGCCTGACGTATCGAGCTGTCTCGTTGCCTTAAGATACCTACACATATATATGCATATGTGTGTGTGTGTGTGTATGTATGTGTATTTACTTCGTGCAAACTATATACCGAAATTTCAACTAGAAACTTCGAGTTTACACTGTTGGTAACAATGAGAAAGTTTCAAGATTTTCAGGCGGCAATCTTAGACGCGTTCAAAGACTCGATATACATGCATATATATATATATATATATTACTTATCGATATATACATATAATATCCCACTCTCTAACTTATCAACCTAATAAACTTCTATTACAGGTATACATATACTCGCTATACACGCTATCGCACAGTATATTCAAATTTAATATCAACAGTCTGAAGGACGCAGCGGTGTGAAGTTGGCACCTCGTTGTATAAAATTAAAAAAAAATAATAAAGTCAGTCCCAATCGTCAGCCGAATAAATTTTTACAGTTTCCGACACTTTTCTTCATAAATAGTTCACATGGTTAAAGCGCAAAAAAAAAAAAACAAAGACGAGATTGTCTTATAGTTCCTGATTGGGGTTTTTTTTTTGGGGAGGGGGGGATATTTTAAGTATTACCTAACACGTGCGACTCTCTGCGACTGCGAACACGTGGTATTTATCTGAAAGTGAAAAGAAAATCTCCAGAAAAACACCACCAGATCATACCACCTGCTGAATATTAAATATTACCTAGTCGCACTTGGCAAGCCTGTACGTATTCGGTCGCAACACGTGACCAGAAGTTTCGCGCGCCAACCAGAAACCACGATTGATTAAGCGAGCGTAGCGTTATCAGCTATTCAGGTGGGATTCGCTCGAGCATACGTGGAAATGTACCTAGGGCTACACAACTAACCCATTATCAGATTGTGTACCTGTATTTTCGTCGGGGTCAAGAGGAACGGGAACAGAGTATCAAGTATGTACGTACGTACACGCATATACAGTAGCCCCTATGGAAACGAACCGTGAATCGTCTGATATCTCGCAAGGGTATAAGGTTAGGAAAAAAAAAAAAAATTAAAAGAAAATTTTTACCAATCAAAATAATCAAATGCAGTGATTACGAAAATAATTTCTTTCTTTTTTCAACTCAGGGATGCTGCGACAGTACCATGACGTGGAGATTCGATCTCGACGCGAATCGATAGCCAATTAATTTTTGACTCGAGCAATGGGAAAAGTATCGCGAGGAGTCTTGAGTATGAAACAAAAAAAAAAAAATACCCCTCGACGGGAGATGAAAATTACTTCGTTATCTACATACGCGTGTAGATATCTCTCCGTAACCCAGCCTCTTCCATAAGATCCAATGGGTTCTTAAAGCTATTTTATATCGGCGAATATACGCCATTCAAATGGTATTTTCAATTTTAACAGAAATATCAACGATTTAGTATATATAGGTATTCAGGTTCAATGTATCATCCGAAGATGGTACAGAGAATTCCAGAGGGGGGGTGGAGGGGGGTGGAGGGGGGGGGGATGATATCCGTCAGTGGGATAAGGATTGGTATAAAACTCCAGCACTTGGGAAAGGTGTGAGAATTGATCGTTACAGGGGGAGGGAGAGGAGGGGGGCGGGGAGGGGAGGGGAGGGAGGTTGAGGATGGTACAAAGAGAGTAAAGAAGATTTTAAAGTCCACCATTCAATTTTCCGCCAAGTTCCCATTTCACATCTATTCCCCCCTATTCGGGATCCTGCGGGATGCTGGATGGAGACTCGAGGCTCCGTAATTTAGCACAGAATAAACTGAATGCTATTCATTACCGTAACCCGAGGGCGCAGACGGTGGCGTCAAAGACGCGAAATCCGTAGAATTGAAAGTTCTTAGAAACTCGCCCGTAGTCCTGTCCCAGACCGATATACGAACGTCGAAGAGTAAATTCGCCAATTGAGAATAGTAGAGCATACGGCGCGAGCCTTTGATAAATTGTATGTATGTATGTACAATTTTTAAATCATCCCCAAGGACACCTTACGGACCATCAAATTTAGGGGTCGCAACCCTTAAATTGATAAATAAAAATAATCGAATACTTGATCGCATCGAAAAATCTACCTGTGCAATTAGACCCTAATGGAACGGATATCCGGAAATATCCTGGAGTGAAGCTTCGCGTAGGGTTGGCATCTCCGTCGTGCGGTAATACGAAATATGACAGGCACTCACGGACCAGGTAACCAGGATAGTCGTGAATACGCTCCGGGAATACCGAGAAATACCTGGAAATCCCGCCAGGGTGCCTAACAAGCGGTTTCCGGTTTAGTTCCGGTCATGCTGACCCCAGTTGGTATGCCTGACGGTAGGGGATTAATAGCTGGAATTCCACGTAAGACCAATGGGTCCGTCCAGGACGGACACGAAGATCATTGTCGTTCGTTCGGCGATCGAAGATGATAAATATTTCGTGGAAAAAAAAAATCTCAATTTTCATTTCTATACCGGAAGTCGCGTCCCGATGAGGTCATCGACAAGAAACATTAATTACAGCCCACGGGAAGACAAATGACGAGAATCAATATGTTTTCGTCCGGCTTATATCAGACTTTGCTGCAGGGGATGAAAAACATCCCCCTCCCTCCAGGTACAGTCACGATAGAATCCGAAAAGCGAATAACAAGTGAAACCGGAAGTGCCCGGTGGAAGCGGAAGGAAGAGAGTCACCCGCGAGAAGAGTTGAGAAAACTCGGGTAATTACGCAATTTACTTACTTAAGACTGAATCGTTAAGGACGAAGCGAGTGCTGGGATGGTTTTGAAAAAAAAAAAAAAAAAAAAAACACCGTATATATAACTTACACAACGTAATCAGCAGATCCTTAATTCACCCTTATACGCTTTCTTTCATTTACTTTGCCCAAGAACCACGGTAATTAAATAAGCTAAGTTTATCTCAAAATTTCGTTCCTTTCTTCTTCTTCTTCTTCTTCTTCTTTTTTCTTCTCTTTTTTTTTTCTCAACACTTTTCTTCACGCCCTTGCACCACTCTGCCTACTTCGTTATTAACTTCGACTTCCTTTTATTTTACTTTGCCATTTGGCTCGTATCTCTTCGTATCACAACGGAGCGTCGACTCGATGCTCGACGGCTTCTTTCACTACAGGGTGATCAAATCGAAACGTCAAGTGGTTGCACTCACGCTGCATCTTGTGACTTTCTTCCTTGACTTTTCTTTCCACCCGGTATATAGTCGAGCTACTCTCTATCGTCTTTTCTAGGGTGTCCCGGGGTGACCTACAAGTACGATAATGGCCTGTTCTCGAGATAAGGAACTTACGATAAACCATGGACTGACTCGGAGATTCAACTATTTTGATAACGAAGCGTCGCGACGCTCGTGCCTTATCGTTCCTTGTATTTCAGTCGGGACATTACTTCTTTTTCGCTAAATACACGTTTTTCGATAAGCCTGTATACATATATGGGGTGTGAAATATTTTTCAGCAATTTTTTTTTTTCAATTCGCATTCCTTGAATATCAATTTTGAGCTAAACGATGTATTGTAGCTTGATATCTAATCAATTTTTGTCGAGATCAAATTTATTTATCGTTCGATCGCTAATCGAGATTAGCTTATTTCTTGTTCATGTGAGATAAGCTGGGTCCACCACAATCGACTATCTGGGTGGTTTTTTCAGAAAGGGTGGTCCGATTCAATTGCACCTAGGCGCATTCGATAGCCCAAAAATAGCCCAAAATTCTGGTATATAATAAGTTGAGATTATCCTTACAGGTGAGTGAGATCCAGTTTGGTGGGCCCAGCCAGGATCCAAGCTGGGTCCACCGCACTCGACTATCTGGGTGGTTTTTTCAGAAAGGGTGGTCCGATTCAATTGCACCTAGGCGCATTCGATAGCCCAAAAATA